>VYZS01103959.1:6793-46099 GCA_013400695.1 Neodrepanis coruscans
TGAACTGCCCCACTCCTCCAGATCTTCTAACGAGCATGAAAAGCCTGGCTCTTTTCTGCCCATTAACTTAAATGTTAGAGGCTAAGGTTGCCCTTCTGCAGTGCCTTCTAGGCAATCCCCCAAAGATTTCTTAAAGCTTTAAATCAGTCATTTAAAGGGTCATTATGAGGGCCTTCCAAAATTTTTTGTCTCTTCCTTAACCCCCAAGGACTGCAGGACACCATGCTTGGTTGTTCTAGAATCCAAAGTAGGTATCTGCATCCAGTGTGACAAGATTAGCTTGAATGAACAGGAAAAAACACTTTCAGACAAATCCAAGGCTGTAGCAAAATGAGCTTTGATAAAGAAACAATAGTAATTTTTAAAAAAAATTCTAACAATATAATTCATTACTTTTAAAGATTAAATTGCTCCATCTGATGAAGCAGATTACTTTGATTATATTGACTTCCCCTACAGAGATAAAATGTAGAAAATAAGGGTACATTGGTCTTTTAGAATTTGCTGATCTCATCCATAGCCCTGTACCTGCTTTTAATAGATGTTATTTTGTCATCTAATGCATTACATAGACATATGAATGATTAGATATTATTTTTTCCTTTTTTTAATAAAACTAATGTCTAGCTTTTCCTTCGCATATAAAGTTTTGTTTTGCCCAGATTAGCAGCAATTTTCACACTGCTGGAAACAGGTTTGATTAACAAAAATAAAACATCATATTGGTATTAGATACTGTACTGTGAACTAAAAAAATATCTTGCATGTCATGTCATGTCATGACAGCTGTGCCAGGTATACCCTAGGCCATTTTTTCATTCAGTGTTACTCCAAGGCATGGTGTTACACCTATATCCTCCCTTTTAAACATGTAAATAGAAGGCAGAATTTAGTCTGGATTCTACAAAAAACTTTTTCACAGAGAGAGTGATTTCCCATTGGAATGGGCTGCTCAGGGAGGTGGTGGAGTCACCGTCCCTGGATGTGTTTAAGGAAAGGTGGGATGGTGTACTTAGGTTTAGATGATGGGATGGTGTTGGGTAGATTGACAAGTTAGGTAATAGGTTGGACTTGATTATCTCTATGCTCTTTTCCAACCTTGTTAATTCTGTGTATGTAATTCTGTGTGTGAAGTAGAATGCTTTGGGAGTCCATGGGAAATATATATTACTCTTCAAGACATCCTCCAGAAATTATCCTTTTCTTTTGTTAGGACAAGCATCCTAGTTGCATCTAAACTCAGACTGCAACATTCAGTTTTTGTTCCCAGAATACTAGACTGAGGAATTTACTGAAGCATACCACTATTCCATCCCCTCCTACTCATGCAGCCAGGCAGGAGGAACAACAGAGCACAGTGGCTAGAATGTATAGCCCAGCACACAGCCAGGACATGGTTACAATGCATTCCAAGTTTCTCCAATTTAGCCATATTCAGAAAAGACAGTTTTCACCAGCATCTTCTTTTAACATTTACCTTAGACATCTAACCCTTATTTTTTATCGGATAATCCTGCCTTCTTACCCCTTTGAGAGACATTTCAGTACAATGTTAGGACTTGTACCGTACTTCACAACATGCAGATTCACTGACATCAATTATGAGGTGAACAATGTTTAGATCTCAATGGTAATGTTCCTGTTTCAATTAAATTACATGTTCTCATTAGTATATAAGTTTCAATTAAAATATAATGCAAAAAGATGCATCTCTAATAGGAAAGCTAATAAAATGTTGATGATCCATATGAACACACAAAGAAGGCCATAATGTTATCAATTAGTTCTTTACTTTGAAACAGAGAAAGAGGATATAGGAAGGAATGGCACTGAAGCAATAAATAAGATCTCTCCATTCATCAGAGCTAAGGAATAATTGAGCTTTCTGAGACCAATGCACACAAAAGGAACATAAGTACCATTGACTTTTCTGTCAAAACTGAAATAAATCAAATTATAGGTACTTTTAAATGTCAGTTACTCTTTAAGACTATTTAGGATTCAGTAGATTTGCAGGAAGGAATCATAATTAATGAATCCTAATGACAGCATTCCAGTTAGGTAGAGTGGAATTTTATGCTGAATATCCTGAATGGCCAAGAATGTAAAAAATTTCTGAATAACCATCAAGCATTTCTAAGCAACAATTACATTCAATGAGTAATGTAACTGAAACTGGGTAAGCATAGTTCCGAAGGAAAGATATTTTTTTTAACATATTCTGGAAACAATTTAAAAATACAATTTTATGTCTGTTTTCTTTTATTTGGAAGTTTACAGGCTGCTATTCATTCTTGATCACCTTAGAAATGAATGAGAACACAGAAATGAAGGAGAATACATAAAAAACTGAGTTCTCTGAAAAAGGTTGTCACTTGATTGCTCCTACCCATGTTACGTATAAAAACTTAATTGCCTAATTAATTTTCAATCCTACAATCTTGAAAAGTTCTTCAGAACCTCTTCCAGCCTCTGTTTGTATGTCTTAAAGCATGAGCTCAAGAAGATGCACATCAGTTGAACAATAGGAGAAAAATAATGGATGGCCAGCAGGGTTTGAATTTTTTTCTTTATGTACATATTTCTTCTGCTCCCTCAGTGATTTCTGTATCAATGCTTCTATTATCCCACCGTAGAAATCATTATCTTACAGCTGAATGGCCTTTAAATCACTGACTTTCATAACTAACACTCAAAATACATTAGATTCAGTACAGTAGATTGTTTCAGCTAGAGACAATTTTCCTCTGGTGAAGATCCAAGAAATTGCATATGTCAGAAGCAGCTAACTGCTATATCTGAAATATAACACTGTAAAAAGTCAAAGTATCAAACTTCCTAATGATATTCTCTTCCATTGTACAAGATTTCACACTGTAATAAGTGAGGAATAATAAAGCTGTAAAGATTTAAAACTATATCTTAAGAAAATGTTTGCAATATTATATGCTGAAAACAGATTTTTGTTATGATTCAGCAGGGTTGGAGTGACACTCACCCCCTTCAATAGTATTGGGCTACCCAGTACAACCTGATGCTGTTCATCTGTGCCCCCACTAGCAGCACTCCTATGAACTCTCTGAACTCCTCACGTGGCTCAACAGCATCTGGGGAAGGTAATCAGTGGGTAGAGGGTGATGGATGTGTGTCTGAATAGGGGGAAACAGGGGAGTTTGAGGTATGCACTCCCAAAGGCAGTGGGATGTGTGTCTGTGGGGTTCAAGGGTGTTTTGAGGAAGGAGGGACCCCAGAGACCCTCTAGGAGGATGGGGGAGGAGGGGACGGGTGTAATATTTTAGGGGGAAGAACCCCAGGGCATGTATGTGCAAGGACTAGGGTTACATTGGGGTGGGGGCAGCATATATGGAGTTGAGGGGATTTTGTGGAATACCCTGGACTGGGGTTCGGTGGGGGGGGGAGTTCCTCCCAAGATTTTCACCGTGGAACTAGGTCAGTAGTTGCTGCAGCCCTTCTGCCTTCTGGATGACATCTTTTCTCTCTTGAACTTTCTCAAGGTGCAGAGCATGCTGCTCTTTTGCCTGCCTCCAGGCCTGACGTAACTCTATTTCTGCCATATATCTAAAGTCAATGTCTCTTCCTAGAGGGCTCTTTAAGTCGCTCTGCTTCCTTTTCCAGCCTAATAGCTTTTAGTTTGGCTTTGCTTAGCAGGCAAGACAAGCTCTTGATTTCTTACATCCCAGAGATGTCTTCACTGACCTTTTCTTGCACTTGAAGCTATTGCTCATATGTGGTCTGCAACACTTGTGCATCAACACTTTCTGATGTCTGATGACTTCCAGGGCTCAGGTGGGAAAAGGATGAATCAGACTTTGATGTTTTGTCTGAGCTCTGACATCTTCTGCCTATTTAAAGTCGAAGAATACAAACTGAAAAAACTTAGGTAATTAGCTCAAAACAGAAGATAGTGGCAGTGGCAGCAGCAGTATTATGTATAACCAGAAGAAGACTGTCACCAACTTGACCTCAGATTATAAAAGAGTTTTCAACAACTCTGAATTAGACATTATTCATGAAGAAGTCGAATTTTTAATTAGGGTGCAATATAATCCTAAAAGGAGGACTCTAATTTAAACTCATTGTTTTCACATACCTTGCCCTCAAAGCTTTTGCTTGCCCTGATAGCTTCTAGACACAGCTTACCCTGTCCCTTGTCCCAGAGCCCCTTGCCTCTACTGCTTCTGGAGGGTACAGGTGCCTCCTGTGTCCTTGTGCTCCCTAGCACCACCAGATCCACTTCATGGCCCAGTGGGAATGGCTGTTACAGTGTTTTGCCTTGCCTCACCTCACATCTCCATAGGAGGCTGTGGCAGGCAGGACTTGGTGGGTACACCTGGATGCTATCTGCAAAAAAAAGGAGCTGAGACCCCAGGAGCAGCAAGGCACAGGCAACTGCATATCGGATTAGTCACTGTTGGCAGTTTCACCAGCACTACCAGCACTACCAGCACCAGCAGCACAGCACCACCAGCACCACCCTGGACCGTTGGGTGTGCCTGCTGGGTCTCCATACCCCTCACTGTGCCTTTCAGAATACATGGTATCTCTCAACGTGATTTACTGTGCATCACAGAGTCCTGATGTGCCTTTTGGCTTCTACCCACACCCCACTGCTATTTTCAACTATAATGTTGATAATAACTTGATAAAATGTAAAGCTTTTTCCCATTTAATTAATGTTCTAACACTGGATTTCTGAATGAAGTGACAAACTATGAGCTGAAGTACTTTCATCTTCCTTCTCCCAATCATGCATGTAAGAAGAGCAGTATCTCTGGATGTCTATTTCTTGTTTCCAGTTTTCTCCAGCCTTTCAGTATTTACGAAGATTATTGCATGGATTAAAGAATGTGATATATAATGTATTAAAAATTAGTAAATATTTTCATCCCAGTAAAATTTCAACTGAAAATAGAATAAACAAGTAATGGGTTTTATAACAATAATAAATAGGTGTAGCTTAAATTTCATGCCTATGAGCTTTATACTATATGTCTTGTTTCACAGTACCTTTCACGACTATTTCCAGAGGATACCAGAATTAAGATCTATCCAACATAACCTTAATCGGAAGAGGCTTGCAGCAAAAACAACCATCTAGAATATTAAAAAAAAAAAAAAAAAAAGAGAGATTTTAGGGAAGGTGTGAAAGTCTTCGTTTGTATGAAGCTTATGGAATAGATTAGTCTGCGGATGCTGAATAATATGTTTGGACACACAAAGAAATTACCTTTAAAACTGACAGACAATCCATAGAGTAAGAGTTATGTGTATGAAGAGGTGACAGTCAGAGCTATGATCTGTATAATTAGGAAAATAGGATACTGCATTTATTTCTCGTATTTTGGAAAGAATTGCAGGAAAATTTCTAAAAGTACAGGTCATTCATCTCCATAAAAGGAATTCCCACAAGTCTCAATCAGTAATATAATTTTGGGCTTTTTTTAAAAAAAAATTAAATTAAGTTAGCTAGGTTAAAGCATAAATCTGAAAGCCTCATGTTTGTGATGTCTAAAATCAGACAGAGGAAAAAAAACCCTTCCAAACAAATTTAATAGAGGTAAAAAGGAAAAGTGTAGTTCTTTAATGAAAATTTCTAGATTCTAAGATGTACACTGGTCCCTCTCACATTTATAATATTCATCAATTCATCCACCCACAGTGTTAACCAACCAGCATTCTGCCTGACTTCTGCCAACACCCCGGGAGCTTTCTACAAGTTCTCTGGGCCCTCTATTTTGCAACCTTGTGTATCTTGGAAGGAATGTTAAACATAGCTTCACAATTCACGAGAAAAGGCCTAACAGGAAAACATTGTGAGTGACCTGTAGTCAAGCTAAAACCCCAGAAATATGAGGAAAACCTTCAAGGCATAATTTGCAATGAAGAGACGGCTGTAAAATCAATTCAGTGAGATTCCTTTCTCTTTCTTAGCATTGGAGGATATATATATGACATATAGGAGATACAAGGAAGTAGAAAAGGGGGAAAATATTTCAGTAGGAAGGAGGAAACTTTAAGTTTAGAAGGTTTTTAGGCAAAAGTAATTCACTGATAATAAACAATGAATGTTTTAAGAAGTGTTATGAGAAAAATGGAATAGGAGCAGAGGTACTGGTCCACAACCACCAGGATCTGAGAAAACAAAACAGTATCTTCAATTTTTTTTTAATTTCTTTTTTTTTTGGCCATATTGGGACATGAAAGTATTATGAAATGACAAGGTTCACACATCCTGTAAGATCCTTTAAAATATCACAAACACACACAAACTCTGCATTTTTAGGGGAAATAGGTACTACTGCATTTCATTTATTTTTTATTTTGCAGTGGAGAGTTCACTGCCCTTTCCAATTGCAAAAGTGATCTAAATGGTGTGCTTGTAGAGAGACTGAGTCAAGGCTAATGACCACAGGGGATTGGCACAGATAAAAGCTGAAAATAATTAATTCTTCTGTAGATTAAAACAAATTTAAAAATACTTTGAATGGGTATTATAATTCTAATTAATTAAATTTCTGAAATCTAAAAATCTAAATACTGTTATATTCAGAAAGATGCCTTCATTCAGAATCACTTAACTTCTGAAAGAACACATATAACCCTTCAGTATTATCTTAATACTTTGCAATGTGCTTTCAAAATAAATGGGCAGTGACACAGGGAGAAGTTAATTTTTTATTTAAAAAAAATTAAACATTTTCTCTTTTGTAAAATAATTTTTTCTACAATGGTTAAAACTTTGAAGAAATTCACACATAATGCATGCCTTTATGTATATATTTAAAAGAATGCTTCTAGTGTGGAAGATTCTCATCAACATTCATTCTGGAGATGCCTCTTTCCATTAGATACCGATTTGTACCAGAGAATTTGAAAGAAATTCCCTTATACTTGTTCAAACTTAGTCATCTTAGTCTGAGTCAACTAACAATTTCAATTAGTGGAGGGGAAAGAGGAATAGAGATTCAATGACTCTCAGTTAACAGAGGAATGTAAAGAAAATATAAATTTTGACACATATACTAATAACTATTCATTTTTGAACTGTATTAAACATGAATTTTTAAAAAAGCATTTCTAAGCTATAGATGAAATAGATTCAATACCAGGCATTCACCCACTGGCTCAGCTGCACACCTTCAAGTTCAACAACATTTCTCCCACCTGCTAATATGATTAGACAGAAATGGATGATCAAATGATCATGTATAAAATTAATCCAAAAGGAAGAATTTGCAACACACACAAAAAAAGGCTGCATATACATCCTTAGCACAGGAAATTCTTCAGTCTAAATTTGGCTGAATCTGGTGTCACATGTTGAAAGATCAAATAAGGTCATTTAAAAGACTTTCAAAATTAATTCTGAGCAAGAAATCCCAGCTCAGAATTTGACTTTTTTACCCATAAGAATTTTTCAGCCTAAAAACAGGATTCCATGCAAAAGATGGATATGTCTTCATTATATTCACCTCAATTTTTCTATATTAAATTCAGATCAAACCTGTGAACCTGTCTCTATTTGTACCTTAAATTTACAGTTACACATCCTCCTATTTCTAGACCTGCACCTTTGTCTTTCCTATTATTTATATATGTTTTACACATATACATGTGTACATACAGTGTACATATTTTTTGTGTGTGTGCTTCTGCTTGTGTGTGTTCATCTACTCATACTTGTGCTCTCAAAGATGTTCTCTATTTCAAATGTTGAAAGTAGTTTAGGATTGATAAGAATAACAAATAAGGCATGAGTCACTGATATAAACTTCTAAATATATATTTGAAAGCACTAGGAGGCCTGAATTTTCTGATTAAGTACAGAGATGTGGGAAAATACATAAATGCTGATACGTTTTCATAAATGTTACATTTAGTAACATTTTTAGTTATACTTAGATTTAGACATTTAGTTTAACTTAATTTTTTATTCTGCTACTTTCTTATTTTCAGTCAGTGTACCTGACGGACTTGTTATAGTTCTCATACTAATCCTTCTAAGTAAGGCCTATGTACAGATAGCCAGGCAGTCCTGGAGCTTCAGTCTTGAGTCAGGGCTTGGTCCTGACCTCTGTAGCAGGAGTACTGAAAATCATAAAGCAAGAATATTCAATTCTTCTCTCTTCAGCAGAGAGAGCTGGTAATCCTGAAAATCACAGCTTGAATCAAAAGAAACACTCAGATATCTTTGACTCCCTGTGAAGAAAAAAATCTAAGATCACAAAATATCTCACTGAATAAAAATGTCCAAAGTCCACCCTCTCAATTTGTACTCTAAAGTTTTTCTTTTGAAGACAAATAGGGTGGAAAAGTCCCTTAAGAAATGAAAGCTTCCATTCTAAATACTTCATGACAAGATATGATCAAATTACAATATCAATATGTATTTAAGTAATAACAAATGTGTGCAATTCAAGTAGACAAGTAGAATAACAGGCAGCATTCAGTTTTGGGGAAGTAGGAATAGTGTTAAAATTTCTTGTTATTCTAAAAAAAAGGGAAAAAGCCCCAATAAAAAGCAATCAGTTTTATTTCATAAAAATTAACAAGTCCCAAAGTCTTACTTACTGAAGGTTTTCATTTTTCTTTGACTTGAAATTATCCACAAATACTGAAACAGCATTTTTACAACATACAATAGTTTTGACTGAAGTATGAAAAAATTTTGACTGAAAGGATAAATTCCAGTACTTCTGGTAAGAGAAATATTACTCAGTATAATAAAACTCTCAGCTCACCAGGGAGGTCCCAGATAATTGGAAGCTGGCCAACTACACTCATCCATAATAAGGGCAAGAAGGAAAACCTGGGAAACTACAGACATGTCGGCCTGACCTCAGTTCCCAGGAAGATTATGGAGCAGAACATTTTGAATGCAATCACATGGAACATACAGGATGGACGGGAAATCAGACCCAGCCAGCACAGATTTAACAGGGGCAGATCCTGACTGACCAACCTGATCTCTTTTTATGATCAGGTGACCCTGGGAAGGCTGTGGATGTAGTAGTCTACCTGGACTTCAGTAATGCCTTTGACATTGTCTCCCATTGCAAACTCATGGAAAATATGGCAGCCCGTGGTTTGTATAGGTGCACCCTTCACTGGGTTAAGAACTGGGTGGATGGCCAGTCCCAGAGAGTGGTGGTGAATGGTGCTGCATCCATTTGGTGGCTAGTTACTAGTGGTGTCCCCCAGGGATCAGTGTTGGGTCCAGTCCTGTTTAACATCTTTATTGGTGATCTGAATGAGGAGATTAAGTCCAGCATTACCAAATTTGCAGATTATGGCAAGTATGGGAGGAGTATCGATATGGTGGAGGGTAGGAGGGCTCTTCAGAGGGACCAGGACAGGCTGGATAGATGGGCTAAATCCAATGGTATGAGGTTCAACAAGATCAAATGCTGGGTCCAGCACTTTGGCCACAAGAATCCCATCAGCACTACAGGTTGGGACAGAGGCAGAAAGGGACCTGGGGGTACTGATTGACAGAAAACTGAACCTGAGCCAGTAGTGTTCTGAGGTGGCCAAGAAGGCCGATGGCATCTTGACCTGTATCAGGAACAGTGTGGCCAGAGGACCAGGGAAGTGATTCTTCCCTTGTACCAAGGGCCACACCTTGAGTACTGTGTCCAGTTCTGGGCCCCTTCATTTAGAAAGGATATTGATGTGCTGGAGCACATATCCAAAGAAGGGCAGTGAGGATTGTTAAGGGACTGGAACACAAGTCCTTTGAGGAGTGCTGAGGGAACTGGGGTTGTTTAGCCTGGATAGAAGGATGATCAGGAGATAGTTTATTGCTTTCTACAATGACCTTATAGGAGGTTGTAGCCAAGTGGGGGTCAGTCTCTTCTCCCAGGTAAAAAAACAGTAGGACAGGACAGCACAATCTTAAGCTGCACAAGGGGAAGTTGAGGTTAGACGTTAAGAAGAAGTTCTTTACAGAGAGAGAGGTTGGGCAGTGGAAAGGACTACCCTGGAGGTGTTTAAGAAGAGACTGGATGTGGCACTTAGTGCCATGGTCTAGTTGACAAGGTAGTATTGAGTCAAAGGTTGGACTTGATGATCTTGGAGGTCTTTTCCAACCTAGTTGATTCTGTGATTCTTTGATTCTGTGAAAAATAGATCTGCTGTAGCACAATGAAAGATGATTATGAATGGGAAAATGTATGCAAGCTATAAGCAAAAACTTCCTGATACTAATATACATTATTCATAGCACTGATGAGCATTCAAACTAGCTTCACTTTTTGTATGACTCAGAGTAGTGACTTTCTACCAGTTATCTCATTATTAATCAAAAAAAAATTTTGTTTGGCTGAAACACATCTTTGAAAAGAGTCATCTACCCCTGTTACAAAAGACAGAAAATTAATTTCCTTTTGCTGTTTATCTGGTGACTAATCTCCCTCCCTGTTAAAATTTACAACCAATTTATACCTCAGATTTACCAGGCTGAGCATATAGTACACAGCATTTTTACCTAGTAAAAAGTATTCACTAGCAAGTTATCTCTCAAGTTAATTCTAACAAATAAATCAGATGTAGGTCTTTGAGAGTGGAATTTTATCACTTGTTTAGAAATATTAATGTAAGCATTGTAAAGCCAAAAATACCCCAACACCGGCCCATGAGAAGATATTTTCAAAGGGCAAACGCAGCAATTAATCTCTTTTGAAATTCAATAGACAGAGGTAAAGGGTTATCAAAATATTTTACAGGAAAATTGCATTTTTTTCAGAGAAGATCACTAATCCTCTACCAGTTCACAATGACCTTTAAAAATTAAGTCTCTACAGAGTTCTACAGGGTTAAGTAGCTTGCAAATCTCCTGGATGGAGTCACGTCTTTTCCCCTTTCTCTGTTTCTATATGGTCTGAAAAAGTGCTCCATTTCGCTTTCTGGTTAAGAAAGTCCAAAAGGAACCTTCAAAAGAAAGCAACTGCATGCATTACATTGACTTCTTTACCATGCACTAGTGCATTGACTTTTGTTTATAAGAACTATGGTTGTCATCCATCTGGACTTTTGTAATGCTTTTTGTGGCCCTCTATATCCTTCTCTCTAAATTGGAGAGTTATAGATTTGATGGGTGGACTTTTCAGTGGATAAGGAATTGGTTGAATAGCCTGTGGTTATCCATAGGGTGGTGGTCAATGGCTCGAGGTCCAGATGATCAAGTGGTGTCTCTCAGGGGTCCATATTTCAACTAGTACTGTTTAATACTTTCACCAGTTACAGAGACTTGGATCAAGTGCACCCTCAGCAAATTTGTGAATGGTACCAAGCTGAGATGTTGACACAGCTGAAGGATTGCCATCCAGGGGAACTTGGACAAGCTCAGGAAGTGGGCTTATAGGAATCTCATGGGGTTCAACAAGGCCAAGTGCAAGGTGTTACATTTGGATTGGGGCAATCCCAGATATCAATACAGGCTATGAGATGAAGATTGAGAGCAGCTCTGCTGAGAAGGACTTGGGGGTGCTGGTGGATGAGAGGATGGACGCAAGCCAGCAACCTCACTTGGAGTACTGCATCCAGCACCACAGGCCCTAATATAAGAAGATCTCCTGGAGCAGGTCCAAGGGAGGGCCATGAACATGATCAGATGGCTGGAACCCCTCTCTTTTGAGGAAAGGCTGAGAGAGTTGGGGTCGTTCAGTCAGGAGAAGAGAAGTCTCCTGGTTTGGACACTAGGGTGGGTTACAAACAATGAGAGATTGCATTAGCATCAACAACTAACAAAACTTATTTTACAAACAACAAAAAACCCCAATAATGACGCAAGGGACAGACTGTGCTCCTCCAGGCTGGCTGCTAGGCTGGTGGAGCAAGGGAGGAAGGAGGCTGGCCTGTGGAATGGCGCCGAATTCCACTCCAGAGTTCCTGGAAGATAGAAAAATGAAAAGAAACCCTAGGGGCCCAAAGAGAAAAGAATACCACCACTGGTGAACAGTGTGGTCCTCAGATCTGCGCTGCCTCTGCTATTGGCTCAGCTGTGCTGCTGCTCGAGCCATGGGAAAAGGCCAAGAGAGCAGAGGAGATGCCGAGATGCAGCTTCGACAACAGTTGAGCCCAAACAGAGAGGCAGGACTTCTGTGCTTGGGGTTTTATAGGGCACCCATTCTTGCGTGATCTCGGGGCACCCTCTTGGCGTAGATCACCTCCAGATTGGCTAATGGCGCTGGGCACTTCCCCTTCCCTGAAACTTCACCACGAGGCAATATGGTGGTGTTTCCTGCCAAAATGCCTTGTGGCTGNCAAGAATCCCATCAGCACTACAGGTTGGGACAGAGGCAGAAAGGGACCTGGGGGTACTGATTGACAGAAAACTGAACCTGAGCCAGTAGTGTTCTGAGGTGGCCAAGAAGGCCGATGGCATCTTGACCTGTATCAGGAACAGTGTGGCCAGAGGACCAGGGAAGTGATTCTTCCCTTGTACCAAGGGCCACACCTTGAGTACTGTGTCCAGTTCTGGGCCCCTTCATTTAGAAAGGATATTGATGTGCTGGAGCACATATCCAAAGAAGGGCAGTGAGGATTGTTAAGGGACTGGAACACAAGTCCTTTGAGGAGTGCTGAGGGAACTGGGGTTGTTTAGCCTGGATAGAAGGATGATCAGGAGATAGTTTATTGCTTTCTACAATGACCTTATAGGAGGTTGTAGCCAAGTGGGGGTCAGTCTCTTCTCCCAGGTAAAAAAACAGTAGGACAGGACAGCACAATCTTAAGCTGCACAAGGGGAAGTTGAGGTTAGACGTTAAGAAGAAGTTCTTTACAGAGAGAGAGGTTGGGCAGTGGAAAGGACTACCCTGGAGGTGTTTAAGAAGAGACTGGATGTGGCACTTAGTGCCATGGTCTAGTTGACAAGGTAGTATTGAGTCAAAGGTTGGACTTGATGATCTTGGAGGTCTTTTCCAACCTAGTTGATTCTGTGATTCTTTGATTCTGTGAAAAATAGATCTGCTGTAGCACAATGAAAGATGATTATGAATGGGAAAATGTATGCAAGCTATAAGCAAAAACTTCCTGATACTAATATACATTATTCATAGCACTGATGAGCATTCAAACTAGCTTCACTTTTTGTATGACTCAGAGTAGTGACTTTCTACCAGTTATCTCATTATTAATCAAAAAAAAATTTTGTTTGGCTGAAACACATCTTTGAAAAGAGTCATCTACCCCTGTTACAAAAGACAGAAAATTAATTTCCTTTTGCTGTTTATCTGGTGACTAATCTCCCTCCCTGTTAAAATTTACAACCAATTTATACCTCAGATTTACCAGGCTGAGCATATAGTACACAGCATTTTTACCTAGTAAAAAGTATTCACTAGCAAGTTATCTCTCAAGTTAATTCTAACAAATAAATCAGATGTAGGTCTTTGAGAGTGGAATTTTATCACTTGTTTAGAAATATTAATGTAAGCATTGTAAAGCCAAAAATACCCCAACACCGGCCCATGAGAAGATATTTTCAAAGGGCAAACGCAGCAATTAATCTCTTTTGAAATTCAATAGACAGAGGTAAAGGGTTATCAAAATATTTTACAGGAAAATTGCATTTTTTTCAGAGAAGATCACTAATCCTCTACCAGTTCACAATGACCTTTAAAAATTAAGTCTCTACAGAGTTCTACAGGGTTAAGTAGCTTGCAAATCTCCTGGATGGAGTCACGTCTTTTCCCCTTTCTCTGTTTCTATATGGTCTGAAAAAGTGCTCCATTTCGCTTTCTGGTTAAGAAAGTCCAAAAGGAACCTTCAAAAGAAAGCAACTGCATGCATTACATTGACTTCTTTACCATGCACTAGTGCATTGACTTTTGTTTATAAGAACTATGGTTGTCATCCATCTGGACTTTTGTAATGCTTTTTGTGGCCCTCTATATCCTTCTCTCTAAATTGGAGAGTTATAGATTTGATGGGTGGACTTTTCAGTGGATAAGGAATTGGTTGAATAGCCTGTGGTTATCCATAGGGTGGTGGTCAATGGCTCGAGGTCCAGATGATCAAGTGGTGTCTCTCAGGGGTCCGTACTTCAACTAGTACTGTTTAATACTTTCACCAGTTACAGAGACTTGGATCAAGTGCACCCTCAGCAAATTTGTGAATGGTACCAAGCTGAGATGTTGACACAGCTGAAGGATTGCCATCCAGGGGAACTTGGACAAGCTCAGGAAGTGGGCTTATAGGAATCTCATGGGGTTCAACAAGGCCAAGTGCAAGGTGTTACATTTGGATTGGGGCAATCCCAGATATCAATACAGGCTATGAGATGAAGATTGAGAGCAGCTCTGCTGAGAAGGACTTGGGGGTGCTGGTGGATGAGAGGATGGACGCAAGCCAGCAACCTCACTTGGAGTACTGCATCCAGCACCACAGGCCCTAATATAAGAAGATCTCCTGGAGCAGGTCCAAGGGAGGGCCATGAACATGATCAGATGGCTGGAACCCCTCTCTTTTGAGGAAAGGCTGAGAGAGTTGGGGTCGTTCAGTCAGGAGAAGAGAAGTCTCCTGGTTTGGACACTAGGGTGGGTTACAAACAATGAGAGATTGCATTAGCATCAACAACTAACAAAACTTATTTTACAAACAACAAAAAACCCCAATAATGACGCAAGGGACAGACTGTGCTCCTCCAGGCTGGCTGCTAGGCTGGTGGAGCAAGGGAGGAAGGAGGCTGGCCTGTGGAATGGCGCCGAATTCCACTCCAGAGTTCCTGGAAGATAGAAAAATGAAAAGAAACCCTAGGGGCCCAAAGAGAAAAGAATACCACCACTGGTGAACAGTGTGGTCCTCAGATCTGCGCTGCCTCTGCTATTGGCTCAGCTGTGCTGCTGCTCGAGCCATGGGAAAAGGCCAAGAGAGCAGAGGAGATGCCGAGATGCAGCTTCGACAACAGTTGAGCCCAAACAGAGAGGCAGGACTTCTGTGCTTGGGGTTTTATAGGGCACCCATTCTTGCGTGATCTCGGGGCACCCTCTTGGCGTAGATCACCTCCAGATTGGCTAATGGCGCTGGGCACTTCCCCTTCCCTGAAACTTCACCACGAGGCAATATGGTGGTGTTTCCTGCCAAAATGCCTTGTGGCTGTGGCCTGTCAAGGGGGGAGCCACCATCACTGCATCCGTCAGTGCCGCGGGGTGCCCTGAGGGGCCCGAGACCACTCCCAGCACCCAGTGCGGCCACTGCAGGGGTGGAGGGGCCCCCCACGGCAACGCCCATAGGCAGCACCCTTAGCAGCAGCACCATGACGCTCCACTGACCATGCAAACCAGGGACCAGTGGGAAACCACCACTGCATGCTCGAGACTGCAAGCCCTGTCGCCAGCTGCCGCCACCTTCGCCACACCAGGCACTGTTGCCACTGCCCTGCTGCTGCCAGTGGGGTGGGGGCTGCTGCTGCAACCCAAGTTGTGGCCACAGGATGGGATGGGGTGCTCCCTTTGCCCGCGCCATGCCCTCCGCTGCTGAGCACACAGCAGGCGCGGCAGGCCTCGCCCCCTGACTCCACATGGGCAATCACCCATCAGCTCTGCCACTGCGCCTGCACCAGCAGAGGGAACTAATGGGGGCTGCAGAGGCTGCGGCCACCCTGCACATACTGGCAAGGGGAGCCGTGCTCCCACGGGAGTCATGGGAGACCGAGTGGAATGGGTCCGTATTTGCAAGACACCAGAATCTGCCCGCTCCTTCTTATAAAAGACAAAACACAGGTTTGAGAAGCAACCCCCCTCCCTGCTCCCCCTCTCTCCAAAACCCCTGAAAAAAAATAATACCCCCATCCCCTCCCCCCAGAAGAAACCCTCCTGTCCTGCATGGAAAAAAGGGGAAAAGGGAAAAACAATACGTTTTAAAAACCAGAACCTCGTTTTACCCCATAACAGAAGACTCTGGGGAGACCTTATTGTGGCCTTTCAGTACTTATAGAAGGCTTATAAGAAAGATGGGGACAAACTTTTCAACAGGACTTATTGTGAAAGGGCACACATTAGAGATAATGGTTTTAAATAGGAGGAAGGTTGATTTAGACTGGATATAGGCAAGAAATTTTTTACAGGTGAAACATATTGCCCAGAGAGCTGGTAGATGTCCCATCCCTGGAAACATTCAAGGTCAGGTTGGACAGGACTGTGAGCAACCTGATCTGGTTGAAGATGGCTCTGTTAATTGCAGGGAGAGTTGGATTAGATGACCTTGAAAGCTCCCTTCAAACTCAAAATATTTTGTGATCCTATGCTTTCAAAGATTATATATGATACTGAGGGTTATTTTAGCCAAGTATTACCACTTTATTTGTAAATTACCTGTAGGTAATTGTGAATATAAATGCAGACGTAAGAGAAATAGGCAGTGAAGATCAATGATGTGAGAGAACTCCTTCAACTCTTTCAACACACACACACATGAAAATAGTCAAGAAAACAGGCATTTGCACCACTCCTGTTCTTGGTTCTTCCCTGCCTCACCATTTAAAATATTCTGTCATGGCTGTTCCATAATTCTATTTCAGTTCCTGGAAGTAGCATTTATCATTCACAGCCATGATCAAACATAATATTTAATCTGCTATCTAGATTAAGATTAATTTTTTTGCTAATTCACAAAATCTACATAAAACAGTATGAAGCCAAATTATTTGTTTGAAGACAGTTCACAGAGAACTTAATGCATTGCCTGTAAATACTTTGCCAATGGGGAATATGTTAAGGAATATGGAAATAAATTACTTAATTTGTCATAGTATTTAGCGTAATAAAACAAATCTAAATAAAATTGGCATGATGTTAATATTTTCTTAACTGGATATTTTTTAAATTTAATTTATTATTCTGGTAGATATAGCTGAGCAATTTTCATAAAAAGTCAGTTAAATGGAAATAGTGCAGGAGATTAGGTTTGATTTGGTTTGTTTTGGTTTTTTCTCCTCCAACAGGTTGTTCTCTGTCTGTGTTCTCTTTCCTGTTTTTCTCTTTGTTTTCTGAATATCCTTAAAATCTTATCCCTATTCCACTTCTGATATTGGACAATTTATTTTGAATCTAAATATTAATTCAGCTATCTCAGTTCTGTCTTGGTCTACATTCCTTAGCCACCATCTAATCGAAAGCCAGGGAGTTCTTGATTTTATTATTATATTAATATGTATTATACTATCATAATGGTTTTCTTCAAATCCTTCATTCTGACTATGGTTTATCACGAAGTGGAAACAGTGAATTGGTAGGAGTTTAGTCCTATTACTTGCTCACACATATTAAAGACCTTATGGAAATAAGCTATCCCTCCCTGTTCCCAAGGGTAGTGAGGCATATTTGATTAATTCCACTGTGCTTCAGAAAGTATGAATAAACCAATTATATGTAGTGTCTCAATCACATAGCGTTTCATCATTGCTTAATTAAGGAAGGTACTTCAACATTTAGTGCAAGAGTATGAAAGATTTGTTTTAGGAGATCATATCACACTTGGAATTAATGCTGACTCAGCTGAAAGATTTAGTCTAGAACCTTTAATGAAAATTTCAGGTCTTTGTGCTTCCTACCATCACAAAACACAACACTCAATACCATACTCTGCTGCAGCTCATATACAAACTCAGAGTTAAAAAATGAAGTTGCAAAAGTAAAGTCGCAGAACAAGGCCATTTTCTTCACAATCTATATTCCTCAGCTCCTTGTTGCCAAGGTCCATGTCAGTGGGTGACATAAGCAGGCACCTAAATGCAAGATTTCCACTGTCAACAGCACAATCACATTTTCTAAAGTGCACCAAGATACAGGGAGCTTGCTTACTGTCCCATATCCTCATGATAACTCACTTTCTCTGTCAGATAATTAATAGGTGGATAGCCAAAAAGATGGAAGTGATCAATGATAACTTAAGGAAAAAAAATCATAGAATCATAAAATAGCTTGGATTGAAAGGGACCTTAAAGACCATCTAGTTCCAATCCCCTCGTGCCAAAAGCCAGAGCATCTCTCTCTAGACTAGGTTGCTCAGTAATAATAATGCCAAATAAATATTCCTGAATTCTTGTATACCAATGTTGGTTAGAGCTGAATATAGACTGTTTTTTCCAATTACTGTTTCGGTGCATATGAAAATTTACTTGAATTCTTTATAAGCTTAGAAATAGAAAAGACATAGTTAGAGTATTCATTCACCTAGTCAGGGTGCTGCATCAAGGAGTATTAGTCTTAATTTCTAGATTCGTTCAGGCCAAGCAAAAGAAAACCTCTCTTTTCTACTTTCTATCACATCAGTTAACCCTAGTCTCAAATTCTTGATAGCGCCAGTCACCAGTTTTACTGCTGAAGCTGAAACAATATTGAAATAAAAATATTCATGTTAAAAGAAAAATCTACGAAGGAGAAAATTGATTCAGCTATCAGAGAGTATAGGACTGTCTTGGGAAAAATGACTCAACTCAATTCTGAACCAACAAAAACACATACAGCAGTGTGTTTTCTGCCAAAAATATGGCTAGATCACAGAAAAAAAGAGGTAAGTAATTTAACACTGTAGTAATGGGCAATGTCACCAAATATCCTTACTGGGTAGCACCTGTACTTTTGAAATAGGAGTCTGAACAACACAGCTGAAACCGGAATGTAAGCCACTGGAGATCTTAAACTGGAAGTCTGAAAACACGTTTCAAATATGACTTAAACAGTTCATTATGACAGATAAAAGTACTGCTAGCTTATATGACAACTATACTTTGATTGGATTCTCAATCCTTTGTGAATAACACTGACTTGCAGATATCCTTAGAAAATATATGACCTCTTACATATTTAATTTAAATAGATATGTGTGTCTAACTGCATCAAATTTAATATCCATCAAAGAAAAAGTGGTTGATTTTGGAAAAGACATGAATGACCATGCTAGTATACATTGATGAAGAAAGAAGACACATTACTTGTAAGGAAGAGATGGGTATCAGAATGCACATGTAACTAAGAAATAGGCAGAGAAATTTGTGGTTTTCAGGTATGAGCCTGATTTGTATTTTTAACATACTAAAGTCTTTCTTGAAAACTGCCTTTTTTCTTTTCTTTAACTCACTATACTACCAATGCTGTTTTCAAGAGCTATTGTACTGGATATAGTTCCAAATAGAAATTTATAAACATTAACTGTATCTTTTGCTTGATAGATGACTTGCATGGATCTTGTACATAACTTTTAAGAGAACTCCAAGCAACTAATGGAGGCAGGGAAATGACAGCTTTCAGCAAAGTATCAGTAGACTTCATTTGTTTCTGGCCCACAGAGACATTCAGCTTAAGGCACCGCCTCAGGCTGTTGGATTTCTTAAGTCTCTCTACCTCTTTGAGATTGTTTACACTGCTTTTCACTTCTCACTAAATAAACCTAACTTAACAATATTTCAGTGGTCTAAATTCATTAAGTATCTTTCTAGAAAGATAATTTATAGAACCCCCCCCCAAACTTTGTATCCCACCTTTAGAATATATTGAGACAGAATAAAAATTCAGTTACATTTCTACACATCTATTTAAAAACAACAATAAATTATGATCTGTGTGGAACAAAGGCATCTATCTGCTCAAAAAACCTCTACTCCCAGGGATAACTTATCATAGGCTTTTGCTGCTGTTATAATCATCAGTGATGTGCTCTTTAAAAATCCTATAGGTAGATTTGGTTTTTTACTGAATCATTTTCTGCAATTTAAGAGGTAAAATGTTATGCAAGCAGAAAGGATTCTTCAGCAGATACAGTTGTTTCACACATGAGTTCTGCCAGTACAGAGAGAGTGGCAGAGGTCTGCAGAGTATACATGGGGATCTGCAGATGAAGAACAATTTATTTTAAAGCTACAAACTTCTAGAAAGTGTTACCACCTTTGAATTCCCTGGCAAATCATTTTACACATTAGCTGCTAGTGCTGCAGCACCTACTTAACACATATAATTGGGAACAAGCACAGTATCAGGCATTGTTTTAATTTTCAAGAATTTAGCAGTTGAAATTCATGTAAAGTTCATATGCTGCTTCAAACTCTTTTGTAAAATGGCACTCATTTCTTCCCTGTTTCAAATGGGATAACATCAGCTATTGTTAGTTAATCGCATCAGCTATTGTTAGGTAGGACTAAGGTACAGAAAACTGTTCGTATTCTGATAAATTCATTTCCTAGAAGTGCAGAGATTACCAGCACTATCTATATTAAAAGGTCTTGATAATGAAATATTGAGTGCTCTTAGTTCAGAAAGAAGCTAAGAAATGCGAGAATGAAGAAAGTGATCCAATTGTAGTCTAAAAAGAGATAGGTTCCTTAGTCTGCACTCAAATTGAAACAGTAGCTCTTAGAAAAGGCTATAAAGTTTAATGTGGATTTAAGATTCCTTGGAATTCTCTGAACCTCTCAGAACACCGAATCAAACTGTTAACCTAGTGTCACCATGTTCCCCACAAAACCATGTCTCCAGGCATCATATCTTTTAAATACGTTCAGGGATGGTGGTTCAACAACCCCTGTGGTCACCCTGTTCCAATATTTGGATACCTTTTAAAGGTTTTCTAAAATCTAGTCTAAACCTCCCCAGATACAATTTGAGGCCATTTCCTTTTGTCCTGTCGCTTGTTATGTGGGAGAAGAGAACAACCCCCTCCTTCCTACAACAGGCAACAGGTGATTGTTTTCAAGAGCTGTTGTATTGGAGGTAGTTCAAAACAGAAATTTATAACCATGAACTGTATTCTTTGTTTTGCTGAACTCTTGGTCAGCCTTCTCTTCTCTAGTCTGAAAAATCCCAGCTCCCTCAGTCACTCCTCATAAGATTTGTGCTCTAGGCCCTTCAGCAGCTTCCTTGGCCTTCTCTGAGTGTGCTAAAGCACCTCAAAATCTTCCTCATACTGAGGAGCCCAGAACTAAAGAAGGTATTCCGGTGCAGTGTCACCAGTGCCAAGTACAGGGGGATGATCACTGCTCCAGTCCTGCTGGCCACACTGTATTTGATACAGACCAGGATGATATTGGCTTTCTTGGCCACACTGGCTCATGTTCACCTGAGCCTTCCTACCCCCCTGCAGATCAACACTCCTGCCCAATTTAAGAGTAATCTGCAAATTGACTGAGAGTGCATTTGATCCCCCTGTCCAGATCACTGATAAAGGTGTTAGATAGGGCCAGTCCCAAAATAAGACCTGGGGAACACCCACTGATGACCGGCTGCCAACTGGATGTAACTCCATCCACCACCACTTTCTGGGCCTGGCAATCCAGCAAGATTTTACCCATCCAAGCCACGGAAATCCATGAGAATGCTGTGGAAAACAGTGGCAAAGGTTTTATTGAAATCCAGGTAGACTACAACCACAGCCTTTCCCTCATCCACTAAGTAGGTCACCTTGTCACAGAAGGAGGTCGGTTTGGTCAAGCAGGACCTGTCTTCTGTAAAAGCATATTGGCTGGGCCTGATCTCTTGATTGTCCTGCATATGCAAGTCAGAGCACTCAAGATGCTCAGCTCCATGACCTTTCCTGGCACCATGGTCAGACTGATAGCCTATAGTTGCCCAGATCATCCCTCTGGCCCTTCTTGTAGACAGATTTCATGTTTTCTGAATTCCAGTGGACCAGCACCTTCTCAGTTAGCCAGGATTGCAGAAGAATGATGGAAAGTAGCTCAGTGAGCACTTCCATCAACTCCCTCAGTACCCTTGGGTGTGTCCCATCCGTCCCCATAGACTCACATCTAAGTGATGTAGCAGATCACTGACTGCTTCTGATTTTTTCTCAAAGTTTTTATCTGAGTTTAAAAATATTATGCCCACTAGTCAGGGGGTTTATTGTTTACTTACAATTACCTTAAGAATAAATTGCCTACATATGTATTCTCTTAATTTTATATAAAGTAAGAATTTTGGAAAGGGATGTTTATATGTAAAGGCTATGTGATTTTCAAGCCCTCTCAACTGGTAAACTCGTTGATAATTTTTCCATTAAGTTTAAACAAAATTTAATAAGTTTCATGTTTTTCCCACAGTTTACAAGTATTCAACCTGGGGTTTTTTTTAGTTAAGTGGGGCTTATCAAAATTAGATAATAAGCATTTAGCACTTTCGTATGGTATTACAGCTTGTATGTGAAAACAACACATAGAAATAGAAAAATTCAAGTCAAAATTCCCAACAAAAATTTGATTTGTTGTTATTTACATTAAAACCAAGATGAAAATATATTCACCATTGATAACATTTACGGTGGAATTGCCATATGAAAGTAAAATGAAATTATAGAGTCTAAGGTTACTTCTCTGGTATTATACTTTAAACTATGTATATATTAATATGAATGTTTCTGAAGTCAGATGACATAGTAGTTTCATATAAGAAGAAAAGGAAAGAACTAAGTCTTGTAAAACAAATAAGGTCTTGAATATGGTGCAGCAAAATATTCAAAATAATTTACATGTTTACATTATTTCTTTTCCTGTAATTTTGATATGAGTTTAATTTAAAAAAATTTCCTATGTAGCCCTCTTCAAGGGCTTGACACTTCTTCTCTTATATTAATTTATTATTTGACTTCATTCTACTACTTTGACACATGCTAATATTCAGATTTAAAAGGATTTTAAAGTCTAAATATATATATAAATTTGGCTAATTAGTGAAGAATCTGAACTAACATCAATGATGGGTAGAGAAATATAGGGTGAAACAAGTAGAAATGATAAAAAAAAGCAAATGTGGACCAAAAAATATATGAATTTGGAGTCAAATGTCAAGAAGTTCCTCACACATTGCTTTTTCCTCTTTTTTTTCTTTTATTTTAAATTAATGAAGTACCTGAATGCTAGCTGTTTAGCCCAAATTCTTAGATATCTCTCCTACTGTAGAACCTTTTCAATGTAATGGCTTTAAATCCTTATTTTTTCCCTTATTTTTGAAGAATTTCCTATCATAAACCATGAAATCTATTGAAAAAAAAATTCTTTGACATATTTGTAACATAATGTAATGTTCTTTCATCTACAAGTTGAATCAGTGGTTTCTCATAGCACTTCAACCCTTTAGATGTGCTTCCAGTCCTTAAGCTAAATTCTCAACAATTCTAAAAACTGGAGCACAAAATTTGGCTTTAAGCAAGTGCTTACTAGTCTAATTTCAGAAAACATTCTTGCTTAGAGAGCTTTAAGGATTTGTTCAATCCATACTTCTTTTTTTATTTTTCTGGTAACTTAACACCTTAATGCTGTTGTAATTAACCAGGATGTTACACACAGAGAATGACAATACAACTGGCACTTGGGAAATGAATGTTAATTCAGGTATTATGACAGTACAGAAGGTAAAAGTTCCAGTTCACTATGTGCATTTGTTGTGCTACTCACTGTGGCATAACATTAGGCTGTATTACAGTGTGTCCAGACTATGACATAATGTCTTAGGTATGTAAATAACATCTTGTGATCTGGTGTGGCTCTAAGACTGGCTTAGTGACCTCTGCATAACACATGACCACCTTTCCTTTTGTCTATTGGCTGTATTAACCAAAACAATCTTTGCACTATAAAAGCAGATGATTTTGTAATAAAGACCCCAATTTGGGAGTTCATGTGCCCACTGTACAGTCTTGTATATAGTCTTTCTTCCTTTCCGGGATTTTCTCGTCACTAGCACCATGCACACAAGGCCTATATATCTTGTAGGCAGGTGTGGCGCAGAGAGTCCTATGTCCAACACTGCCAAAGATTGCGGTGTTAAGGGATTGCACAAAACTGCCTATAGCTCACAAAACAAAGAAAAACTATTACGTATACTGCACTCTAAGAGGACCTCCACAGATGTGTAAAACACAGGATTTGTCTACTAAACTTCTTTTGATCTCATAGCACACTCAGAGGCTTCCTTGATGTGGCCCAGATAGAAAAACACTCTCCCCTAACCCTCCCCCAGTAAAGACCTGTACAGATCTGCTCTATTATTCTGGAAAATTTGTTTTTCCTCAAGCAGCCTCCAGGCTCATTATTCATAAAAACCTCTCAACTTTATTAGAGATAATACAATTTATTTAGGAGATACAAGGGCTCCCTGAACAACATGTATGGCAATTGATCAAAGTTTTAGAATTCGTAATAATGAGCACATAACTGTACTCTCCAAAGACCATATAAGTAAGCAGTCCAGTCTGAATTTACTTACTTTTGCATTGTATGAACGAAAATGAAATATTTTTCCTTTTTTTCCTATTCAGCAAATACAATAGCACATCCATGCTTTAGTATAAACTCTTTCTGCCTTCTCTCACTCTTCTGTACAGAACAGAGAAACCAGGTTGGCAAGTATAAGCAACTCTGGGAACTAAGAGAGCTGTAAGGAATGGACATATGAGTTCAGCTATTGACAGCCTGCATCTCACTGGGCTCAAAAGTTCATGGCAGTTGGAAATATGCAATGAATATTCCCTCCTCCTCTAATCTCTCACCCTATATCCTTGCTTCCCTGAACAAGGCTACAGCAGATATATTGCTCAATTCTGATGGATTCCCTCTCTTTCTGGATATCATGTTCTCAGGCCACAGACCAGATTTTACTGTTATTTCTTCTTATATCCTCGCTTCTGCTCACAACATGAGTCTCAAAGGTTGAAGTGTGTGATGAATACCAAAACCTTGACTTAGATGAATTGTTGGAACATTTAGACAGTTATTAACAACATGACATTAACAACATACCAAACAAATGATCAGATTCACAGTTAATACTCTAGCCTCTAACCACAATGTAAACTTTTTGTATCAAAACCTGTTGCTGTATTTTGTTAACTTGCAAATCCTAGCTACTCACATACTATTACTATATATTTTCATTTGCATACTCTCACAAGGTAATAGCTTCTGCCTCATGTTAATAGGTTCCAAACTTTAGCTTAGTACTATCCAAAGCCTTATAAAACAAATTATAATCTATATGGAATATTTTAATCATCAATTACTCATAAAATTCTGGCTTAATATGATGTTGCAGTATTACTTCAACTAAGCTTCCAGTAGAAATAAAGAGAGAAAAAAAAATCAAAAGAAACCCCCCAACATTGTTTTCTTAAAAAAATATTTTAAGGAAGAAGAGAAAAAGAAATTACAGAAGTAAATTAGAATGACATAATTTGACCTTGCAAAAAACACTCTTTCTTTTATTATAAAGAAAAGAAAATGATGAGCTACTACTGACTTTGTAAGATGTAGAACAATAGTTCTCCAAGTTTTGTGATAAGCTCATTTTTTTACTTGCATGTCAGGGTAAATGATTGTTTAAAGAACCAAATCTAACATCAAAGTAATAAGTTGTCCAACTGATGAATTAGAATCTTTCTTCTTTGCTATCTACTTCAAAATTTTCAAAATATCCTTAAGCTACAGTCAGACCCATAGCCCTTTGGAACTACTCAAAGGTCATTTCAGCTACATACTCTATCATGGAGATTTCTGTGCTATCCAAGGGATAAGACTCATTTTAATCCAAAAGTGAAGTACATGTAATGAGACAGGGCCATGGGGCCTGCACACTGAATAAAGAATTTACATGTATTCAGTCAGAAATGGATATATTTGCCTACTCAAGAAAAAATGAGAAAAAAACACCACAGTTGATTCCAAAGTAAAACAGGCGGGGATTAATAATTTTATACTGCTTTTTTTTACTATGCACACTGCAGTATTTTAGATACTCACTTTTAACCAGAGTATTTAGTTTTTGCTGAAGACCTAAATCTTTATCAAGCATGCCTGCCTGAGGCACAAAACTAACAAAAAGGCAAGTATGAAAATCTACATAGACAAAAAAAATGTGCAAAATATTTCACTCTATGGGAAGTAAAAAGACATTGAAAGATAATTCAGTAAAAGGAGATTTTATTTGTTAAGATTAAAGAAGTTGGATATTAGGCTCTTATTTTTGTTGTTTCTTTTCACAGAATCACACAGAATCACAGAGTTAACGAGGTTGGAAGAGACCATAGAGATCACTGACTTCAACATATTACCTAATCTATTATCAACCTATTACCCAACACTATCCCATCATCTAGATCATCTAGATCATTTTGATACATTAAGATAATAATTATTTTAGTTAAAAATTAGAAAGAAATTATTTAGCCAAAGCCTTCTTTTCAACATGATACTTGACACTTAAACCAGTGACTACAGTAGTTACAAGATATTCAAAGGAACCTTGTCAAACACAAAGTCTCATGGCAGTTTTTTAATAGCATAGTTAGTTATAATGATGTTTTAGTGAAAAGAATTCTTTTAGTCTTGAAAAGAAGTATTATCTTTCAAAAGGGAGTAAATTTCTGTACAAAATTAAGAACTCTAGCTGCTTAAATTTTTTTTTATTTTTCTTATATTTTGCAGATTGAATCTCAGGGTATGTTTCAGGGAATAAGACAATGCCTTGCAATGATACCCAAGCAAGTTCTGCTGTCATAAGCAGCAAGCATTCTAGAACCATTCTCCACACAGGCTAATTAGAAGCCCTGTTGTATGAATTACTTAACATTTCAGTTAAGCTAGTTAGCAGAAAGCAATGACATTGTACCAGCTAGTTTGTCCAGACGTTGCAATGTTCAGAGCTGCAAGTTCAAGAGCAACAGGTTTAAAACAGATTTAGTTTAACGTGAGAAAAGCATTCACAGGGACCAAGAGAGATTGTCTCTGTTTTGTTACATGAAGGAGATTACGCTCAACAACAATGACTGAGAGACTTAAACCCCCATGAATCCAAAAAGAGAG
Source organism: Neodrepanis coruscans (assembly GCA_013400695.1). Classification (NCBI taxonomy): domain Eukaryota; kingdom Metazoa; phylum Chordata; class Aves; order Passeriformes; family Philepittidae; genus Neodrepanis; species Neodrepanis coruscans. The sequence continues at coordinate 33,597 of VYZS01103959.1, forward strand.
CACAACAGTCTTGACACTACGGAAAGGCAAACTGCATTTAAATAATCCCAAAACAGAGGCAAGAAAAAAAAAACAGAATCTTGTACTCTGATATACTATCTGCTGAATAATTAGATTTATATGGATATGCTTTCTTCCTGGTCTCTTCAACGCATCTCTCTGTGGTTCAGGGCTGAGAAACAGTCAGATACTCAGATCAACATAATGAGTGGTACTTAAAGACACTGTCTATTCAAAAATTTCTACACAATTCTGCAGGTGTTGTGTGGGCAATGAAAATGTTTGACTAAGAACTGAAGTGACCAAAAGGTACGCAAATATTTAGCTCTGCTCTTATTCCAGCTCACTGTCCTTTTCAGGAGAATGTTCCTGCTGAAAAAATCATGGTGCTGAAAGGAGTTATATCTGTTACTGACTCAAAGAGCAGTGTTCTTCCTGGGTCCCCTAAACCTCTCCTAATTCTCAGAACAAAACGACCTTTGCCCAGCATCTGTCAAAAGTCAGATTAGTTAATGTAAAATACTTTTTTTCTTTTATTTTCTCAACATCATAAATTTTTGCCTGCAGATAAAATCAAGAAAGAATGGTTGTCAACACACGTGATATTTCAAGGCAAAAAAATGCTATCAGCTTTACAAAATCATTTAGCTTTTGATAACAAAGATTTTTTGTGAAGGCCAAATCAATCATTAACAAATAAGGTGACAAAATTCAAAAATAGCAATGTAAATTAGAAATTATTGGCCACTGCATTTTTAGCAAAATTCTGCTTTAATTAAGTACATGTTGAGGCATTTGTTACTATTATTGATATGACTGGCAAGTTCTGCAGCTGGAATAGTAAATAACCTGACCTATTCATACAGCTGAATGTGCAGGGCAGTATTAAAAATACTTTTTTCCCCTATACTTCACATATCCTTGATATCATAAACTGGGATTTACTGGAAGTATGCAAGAAATAAGGGTTTATTTGTGATGCTAGTATAGAATTGTTAGCATTTACTTACAACCAGCATTAATTTATTTTCCTAATATTTGCTGTACTTCAAGTTTTACATGGAAAGCAAACACTTGAGGCAATGCCAAACTAAATGTTGCTGATCATTCCTGTTACGAAATCACTACAGACGCACCTTCTAATTCCAAGAAAGTCTGATGCTCTTCTCCCTTCATTTGATTTTCCATGTAAATTAAGTCCTGTTCCTATTGGTTTCCACTCAAGACATACAAAGATTACGACAAAATTAACATTGATACAATTTCTTTCCAAAACAGATGCAAGACACTGTTACTTAGTGTCTTTAGTGGGAAGGTTTGTTATCATTTATTACTGTGCTGAAACTGTATAGACTGCATAGAGCCTCCTGGGATCTACTGATGACAGGATTACCTATTGAACACACGTATATCATTATCTACAAGTTCACTGATATAAAAATACCTCATGAGTAAAATGTACAGAATCAGACTATGTTACAAAAATCTACATTTACAAAATTCTTCAGGGTAGAAAATAGACCATATACTATATCCGGCTTATCATAAAAACACCAACAAAAAATACACACATTCCATTAAAAGTAAATTGAATGTGGACCAAATAATAAACACTTTAATTAAAAAAAAAAAAAAGATTACTGATGCACTTTATTGAAATTTGGAATGGGCTGCCCAGGGAAGTGGTGGAGTCACTGTCCCTGGAAGTATTTAAGAGAAGACTTAGACACTTTGTGTCATGGTTTAGATAATAGGTTGGTATTGGGTTATGGGTTGGACTAGATGATCTCAAAGGTCTCTTCCAACCTTGTTAATACTGTAATACTGTGTGATACTGTGAAATTGAATATTGAACTGAATATTTGTGCCTAAGCATAAAACTACTTGAAATATTTCTACTTAAAAAACTTGTACTATAATAGTTGAATAAATAGCAATGATTAAAAACTCAAACAAGTCTGGTCCAATACATATAACTATTTTCCCAGCTATTTTTAAATGATTTGGAACTTAGAATTGAAGGCAAGATGTAGTTTCTAGAGGTTCACTATTTAAATGGCACTCTCCAAAGAAACTTAAATAAATATTTGGGAATTTGCTCCTACCATATACACAAAGAAATTGATTTGTGTTTTTAAACTGATTTTCCCCACATAAATAATAAGCAAGATATATTCAACCTCATTTCTATTATTAAAATTAGGCAGGGAACTGGGGTTGAAATTCTAAGTAGGTACATAGAGACCTTAAGGAATATGAACAAGATGAATGCCCCAAACAGCAATTGGATGTTTAGATTTAATTCAAGGGCAATAAATGTGATTTATGCTGTTTTCATTGAGCTTTCATCAGCCCTGTGATAATTTGTAGCAACAACAATATGATTAATGAGGGTGAGAGTTTGTTTACCTTCTATATTTTATGAAAAAAGTTTAGTGCTTGTTAGTGAAATAGTGTATTTGCCTATATATTATACTTTGTTTTATCAGTGGATAAATCAAACTTATCCAATAGTGGATAAGTCTGGTTTTAGAGGGATAATGCTTTTCATATTGCAATCCTAGAAGGCATTTAAAAAGCAGCTTACTGTGAAGTGGAGGTCTTGGCTATCATGAACATCAATAACTCAACATCCTAATATTCTGTGAACTCTTCTCTGCATTAATTTTGCATTGGTGACACCTGTCTATTTCTCTCATTTTACTATAAATAACATGGACAAAACAGAATAAACAAAAAGGAGAAGCAAAACAATTACAATTTGCACGAGAATGAGGTTTAAACAGTAGGTCGTTGGCAACAGCACTAGATTAAAAAAAAAAAAAAAAAGTAAATCTAGACTCTTCCAGTTTCTTTCTATCTCTTTTTATTCCAGGACCAATAAAAGAGATAAAACAAAGCATGAAGGCAAGATCCTTTGAAGCATTCCACTTAGTCTAAAAGTGTCAGTGTTAAAGTCTTAAATGAGCCTGGTGCTACACTTCTAGCAACAGTTTTAGACAGTCTAAATCTATACTTTTACAGTTACTAGGCAGAAAAGGTACAGAGTTTCACTCTCTCTGTGCAGATTCTTATTTTAGACAAAAACAGATTTGCTTAATTAACTAGTGAAGTCAGATTCACAAACAGCAATCCTAATAAGTTTACAAAATTGATCTACCTTGTGAGAGTTATTTGCTGAAGAAATCAACAAATTTTTTTAGTGAATAAATTTAAGGTTATTGTATTTCAGAGAACTTCCAGATGGTGAAGTGGGAATATATTTATTGAACAAATTATTAATCACTGCCTAGCTACAGAGAATGATGTTAGTCCTTGGATACAATACTTTGCAGTATAACAGTAAGAAAGCTGCTGCAATATTCTGACAGGAGCTCAATGTAGTTCTTTGTCCCCTAGAAAAAAAAACAAATAACACAAAAAAACAAAAACAAAACCAAAAAAACCCAAACAAACCAAAAAACCACAGTCTTGTTATTATTCAATCTGTAGGCATCTTTTTATTTTTTTTCCTGGAGGAACATTAGGAACTTGAGAGATACTGTTTCTCATACTGCTTGGTTTCCTGGTAAAAGATAGTTTTTGATTTCCTTTAAAACACTATTCCAAATCATATAAGATGCAATTGGAAAGTATTTTTCCTTATTGTGGCACCCAGAATTTGAAAAACACTTACACATACAGATACATATAACAAATAATGTAGAAAAAAGTGTGCATTTACACTTATTTTTATAGTCATGTTGTTCAAAGGCTAAATTGCTTCTCACAGTTCTATCCCAGAACTAAAATATTTAATTCTGTTTCTTTCCAATTTTTCCATATTACTCACTTAAGTCTATTCTAAATGTCTATATTACTGTGAAGTTAATACATTACTATTAGTTAGGATACTCCTACAGTGTAGTATTAGGATCATCTCTGCTCAAGTTTTCTGTCATAAATTAATTAATTAATTTGGTCCGCATGGACTGGAAGATATCCATGACTCTGTTAGCACTGAGGAAATCATGAACATTGCAGGAAGTTTTTATCTGGTGTTTGTTTCCTGAAAAAAAAATAAATAAAGGTAATTATTTCAAATACTGATCTTAAGTGCCTTCAAACATAAACGTATATTTTAATTTTTCTCAGCAATTTTCTTAGACCATTTGTTCCCTGTGTCTTGGGAAATAAGCAGGGACAAATTCAATCATTAAGGAATTTCTCTGGAAAAAATGAAACAGAAAATGGACTCATTACTACAAATTCTGTTATAATTAATCTGCTGCATATAAGCATGCAAGATATTCTGCTGGTAAGCTGAAATATTTTTAATAACTAACGCAGCTGAGAATATGAGGAAACTACAAAGCTTTTTAAACCTTACTTGCCACCAATATCTGTAATGTCATTATGTACCAGACTTGGTGAAAACTTAAACACATCAACCTAGGTGAAGCCAGAATCTGTATTCTCTTGCTGCCTCTAGCTTGACACAATTAGTTTGAAAACCTTGGCCAAAACTTGTTCCTTGACATTTTGTAATCAAAATCTGCAACCACCATCACTATATGTGTACTCATGAAGGTTTTTTGTTTTAAAACACTTGAAGCCGTCATGATAAGCAGTTATCCTGTCATTTTTCTTCACCTCCAAAGAAGCCAAAGACAGAAGTCAGTGCAATAGATGTACTGTCTACTTGACAGAACACAAATAACTTACTAATTTCTAGGCTTAGTGCTTGTTTATGTAGAATACAACTCTGTAAATCCTTAACTTTCCTACCTATGTACTTGAAAATTTTTTGTATATTTGAATGAAAAATTAAACTAGATGAGAAGAGAGATGACATTTATAAAAAGAAAAATGAAACAACAGTCCGGAATAAGAATTTATGAAGAACAGTTAAAACTGTATCTTAACTATGTAGAGCATTTGCAAGACTAAATGCAAACATACAATATAAATATTATTTTCATTTTACCACTACTTCAAAGTAAAGTTTATACCAATTATGTCCTACATTTTCTTTTTATACGCCAACTTTCTTCTAAAATTTTCCATGGTTTACATTATAGGAATTGTAATTCGCCAGAAGGCTGCAACAGAGACATTGATGTTACAGGTGTTAGGATGTACTTCTTCAGTATTACAGAACACTGAGAGAAAATGTTAATAGTAGTGTCGTAGGGTAAAAACGAAAGTAAAAAAACGGTCTTTTTTTCCTGCTGCACGGGAGCCGATGGCCGGGCGGGGGAGAACGACACCCTCCCCCACTCACACGAACCGAGAGCCGCCCAGAGCCGGTGGTGGAGGGCTGCGGGCAGCGCCCGCGCCCACGTGGTTTTCGGTAGCCCCTTTTCTCCCGGCGGCGGCACGGCATGGCACGGCACGGCCGAGCGGCAGCGGCAGTGGTCAGCGCGTGCGTCCCTCAGAGCAGCATCTGATGAGCTCTCGCTGACCCGTGGAAAGTCCGGGGGAGAGGGCATGGGCCCCGAGCCACCGCAGCCGGGCGCGGTGGCACGCGCCTGTGGTCCCAGCTGCCAGGGAGGCTGAGCCAGGCGGATTGCGTGAGCCCGGGGCTTCTGGGTTGCACGGCGCTGTGCTGAGCGGGCATCGTGAGGCATCCAGTGTGGTGACACAACCGATCCCGGAAAAGCCAGCGGGAGCGGCGCAGGCCGNAAAGACCACATCTCTTCCATCAGCACTGAAATCCCTTCCCGGGGGCCTAGAGGGAGGGGGAGGGGGCTCGCAGTTTCTAACTGTCTTGAGTGTTTTTCTTCAGAAAAGCCGAGCGGAAGCTCGCGCTGCTGGGGAGTCCTCAGATCGGTCGCGGGCCTTCTCTAATTATCCCGGCGTCTCTTCAGGAGCCCCAGAGAGAGAGACCAGCACTATTCCAGAGCGTCTGCATCCCAACACGAGCCATGGGAAGCTTAATTTGTCTGTTTTGTTGCACTTTATTGTCGGGTTTTCTGTGTGTGCGAAATAAACTGTGATATTTGTGTGTTTTCTTCATTTTGGGGTGTGTCTGTGGCTTCTCTCAGACATCTCTTGTCAAAAATCGCTAAATTTGTGGTAAAACCACGACAAATAGACACATAAACAATTTGTCCACAAATGTTCTGATGTAGCTATTTTCATTTATAGAATTTACTATTTGGGAAAGAGTTTTGATGGAATGAGAGAATTTCTGCTTAGATTTGTATTTAATATTTGGTGGTTTTCCTTAGCAGTCTCTCCCTCCTCCCTCTCCCTTGACTTTTTGAAGATACACTGATGTCAGCAAGCAACAGCAGTTAAATAATTACTAAATACGTATACCAATAAATATTAATTTTTTCACAGAACTTTGTCTTTTCAAGTGCTTCTAAATTATCAGTAAGTGATTTTATAATTGTCACAATTTATAAATAAGTTGGTAAATTGAAAATTTTGGCTATCCAGTTCATGAAGTGAACAGAAATTTCCCTTAGTCCTGCTGCTTCTCAATACACCATTTCATTTCGGCAAAGACAGAAGAGAACCTGCTAAGTCAGTCTGAACATATTCTGCCTTAAAACAACTAAGAGATATCCTGCTCAGTTAACTTCTATATACAAAGATCTTTAATACTTTGGAAACAAAGAAGACCATTACTCATAATTTGAAAGAGAACAGGTTCAACCCTACCTCCAAAAAACTAAACAGACCAGGACAGAATTTTTTGAGACACCAAATCACCAAATCACCTATCTCTTCTCAGTAATTGCAAGGGGAAAAACATAACAACAGAGAGTGCAGAGAAACCTGTTTTATAAACTGCAACAGCAAACAGTACAACTCTAAGCAACAGAATTAAAGTCACAGTGTGCCCTGAGTTGCCCACTCAGGCATGTTGATATTGACAAAAGTGATACATGATTACTTGGCAAAAGATCTCAGTGGCACGCAGTAACTTTGGAAGCGCATTATGAAAGAAAGACCGTTGCTAAGATAAAAGCCTTTTACTAATTAGTTTATCCTGAGAATGACTGATTCACAGCACTGCTTTTTTCAAAACCTACATGGGTTACAGAATTAGCAGCCTCTCCTCCGATCTGATACAGAATTATGCAAGATCATACTGACTGAAAACAGGGAAACAGGGAACAAAAATTCCACAACTGTGAATTAAACACCAGTCTTCAGTACACCCCACCCAAAAAATATGCACCCTTTTCCCAGTCTCTTAGGCTCACAATTTATATGAGGTGGCCTGGGATGATGCTTTGCTTCTATATATCCTACAGCATGGGAACTGGTTTCAGCTGCATCTAAGTCCTAAAAAGAAGCTTCTCTGCTAATACTGAAATAGGACCATTTGGGATCCACATGTCTTTGAGGGTCAAATGCTACCCAAAAAATCGGAGAATATAACCTAAGGAAGCCACAGGCCACTCTGCAATAATTTCCTTCTCCAGTTCTCTAAAGACTTCACTGTTTTCAGGAGTTTGATAGAAACATTGTAAATTGCCAGGCAACCAAAATGGAGTGGAAGCAAAATATTTGCTATCATTTATTATTGTGTTATTGTATATAACTTTTATTATTGCACGTAAATCACTATTTGATTTCCCACAAAAACTGTGAATATCTTTAAATCCAGTTTACAGGTTGAAATACCAGTAGTTCTTTGTAGGCATAGCTGGTGTGCTTGCCCTAGAAGAAGAAATTCTCTAAGTTATGTGTCAGTGAGCTTAAAATCTGCCTAGGCCTCACGCTTCAAGAAACACTGAAATGAGGCCTTCTTTTGTATTCTGACAACCATAAAGGAAAAATGTTATTCTATTGTCTTTAAGACTAGTAATATGCCAACCAATCACATAAATTGTAGGGGCACATGATTGGGACCCCTCAACCAATGATTCTGTGAGATTCATCGTGTGATCATACAAAAAACATATAAAAATCTGTGTATGATGCAATAAACTATTCCTTGCTTGCAACGTGACTGTGGCCTGTGCCAGTATGCGTGTTAGCTTGGGATCATGCCAATATAGCAGCCATAGTTCTTGACCAGTTGAGCTCATTGGGTAGGAATAAAAATATAATTAGGTATTTCCTCCCCCTGCAGGTCACTCTAATACAACCACAGACTTGCTTAAAGTTACAGGTTCAATACGTGTAGAGATTGGAGAAAATATTTTTTTTAACAAAGTTAATATATTTACACAAATACTGTAAAAGCGCCTGTCTAAATATACATGCTGCCAAAGTTTAGGAGCTATTAATACTTGAAATTGACATAATTAATTTTTTTCTGGATCATCTGAACTAAGAACAGCAAAAAGATCTAAATTATTTCTGAGGAACCCATAAATGTATAGACATATATGTGCATATATAGATAGGTGGATGATGTGTTTGTGCATGTAATACATACATTATACATGGGAACACACAATCAAGATATTGGTTCTTCTGATAATAGAGGTAATTTATATGCCTACACAATGCAGATATGTATATGTCAGATAAAAGCAAAAATAGGAAAAATATAGCTTTTCTTTTCAAGATACACTCTGCTCTCAACAGACCGCAGCTTTAACAGATTTAGCTTTTTTGACTTTGCTTAAATCTTTGCTTTTAGAAACACAATTGTTTTCTTTTCTGTAGCTTTTGAAAGGCTTATCCTTTTCCATTGTTCTTCAAAGAAATCTGCTGTGAAGGATTTACACAGGCAGAACATAATCCAAAGCATATTGTATACATCGTGTACACATTTTTGTTTCAGAAGCGTAAAACATCAACAAAAAATCCCACATATGGCTGTACCTTGTTTCAAAAATAATTAGAAGAGGATAGAAAGAATACTATTCAGTTCTGATATGTCTATTAGGTTGGACCAAAACCGATTGAATATTAATTCTACAATTATTACATTCAACAAGCACAGTTAAAAAGTAATTTCAATAACTATATTATAATCTGATATTATTCACTTTAAATTAAGCCTAATTAACTGGGTTTGTTAATTTCTGACTGAATACTGCTATGAAATATGTCTTCCAGTCTAAGAAGAATGACATTCTCCTAAAAGAGTATAGGCACAATCCTTCCATTGTTTAGTTTTAGAAAGGTCAGATTTGTTTCATGAGAATTAAAAAAAAATAAAGACAAAACAAAACACCCACTCCCCCCAAAAAAAAACAAACAAAAGCAAAAAAACCCCAACAAAATTAAAAAAAATCAAAAGAAAGAAGTCTCATTCTCAAACTTAAAATTCTTTATGCCCAGGCAAACAGAAACTGCAGGGGGAAAATGACTGCCATGAAAACATCAGAACCTAGCATATGTATTTGATGTAACAAATAATTAATTAACTCAATAATATACAGATCCCCTTGTCCTGTCCAAACTTAAAGCCCAGAGAACAGCACAAAACATTAGCCTTTACATCAGCCACGCTAAGGCCCCACTCACCTGTGAAATGACCCTTTGCTGAAGCTGGTGGCTCAAGAGTTGAGGGAGGCAGCCCACATCATCCTTCAAGGTCTGCACAATCATTTACACTACCAGTGTCCAACTCTTCTGCACTGTTACCCGAGTTCACCACACAATGCCTTTCTGGCCTGTTCAAAATGGATCAGGTGTGCTCCTTAGTAGATACCACCAGGGAGACTTGAAGTTTAAGAGATTGTCCAGACCAAAATAGATGAAAAGAATCCCTTTTTTGAATGGGTGGGAAGAAGAAAGTCAAAGGCCTTTGCTTACATGAAGCTTCCCCATTCACCCAAAGCCCATCAGTTGTACCAGCAGAGAATGTGGAAAGCAGCTATTTCTATATGAAGTACTTGTGGGAGCAAGGGGAGGTTGATACTTCCTTTACTTTCCTGCAAGCTTATACCACAGCTTTTCTTCACTGGACAAGAACAGCTACTGAAATCACATTCAATAACTTTAAGAGTTAATAAGTAACTTTGGTTCTCATCTTTTTTCCGATTCAGGTGCCAGACAATACTCAGCTCTCCATCCACTTCCAGAGAAGCGCATTCACTTGTTCACCCAGATTGGAGAACACCAGAAGAGACATGGGATATGGAAAGATAGGGAAAGAAATGGAGGAGAGGAGAAAGCTAGAAGCAGGACAAGGAAACTCCTTACCTGAAAAAGGACTGAAGCTATGGGATCCCACCTGGGAGAAGACATACAAGTGATTGAGTGAGCCAAGCCCTTCCCCCACCTCCTGCTCCCCCATGGCTGCTCCATGGGGACTCATCTTCCCCTGCTCTCACTCTGGCCTAAAAAATCACCTGGTGTAACCCACATTACCGTTTGTCAAGCAGTTGGGGCTTGCCTGAAAGGCTGGCCCAAATCTCAGCCCTGGCAATCTCACCTCCTGCCCACCCCATTCATCTGGCAAGAGCCATAGAGCCATCAAAGCTGCCACCCATCTAATCTCACTGTGGGAACCAAGATTGAGGACACAGAGCAGTAAGAAAGATATAAGAAAGATTGAGAGAGCCTCAAAAAGCAGATGAAAAGGAGTTGCTAGAAATACCTGGGGTACCCTAGGGAAAGGAGCAAACAGGAGGTGGTACAAGAAGGGCTGAGAGGAAGCTGGGAGGGAGGCAGGGAGGTCTCAAGGCTCTGCTGTGTGCTCATCCAAATATCCACCCTGTTTCACACAATGCACCCAAGCACAGACCCCACTGCTCTTAGGCTGGTAACTCACATATTCCCCTGAATCCCACTGCATTGTATCAACTCATTGTTTTTCTTATATTGGAAAGCAATGGGCAGAAGAGGTGAGACTTCTAAAATGCATTTCCTTTTGCTTCCTCCCAGATGTCTTTAAAGCCAGGCATAAAGCGATTTAGTAATTTTGAAGGAAAACAAAAATCGTTTCTTAGCAACAGTTGCAGTATTGGTCTCTGAGGAATCTATCCTCAATGCTTTCAAGGCTTTGCCTGTTTACTAATATTGGAATAAAAGTACTCACATCATATTAGTGTAATTGTTTTTAAACAGACAAGCTTATACTGCTTCTAATCAGTGTTAAAAGAATTCACGTTCCAGCAAAAAAGCAAGGAAGGTCAGAACCTAAAAGCAAAAACCTATCATAACCACAGCACATGCAAATAGCGTTTATTCCATTGAATCATACAGTGTATTATACTCCACCTGCAAACCTATATGACACTGCATTTTGGATCTATCAATCAAGATATAGCATTATTATTACTTGGCAGAAAAATTCAAGGTCTGTCAGACTTGGAATATCTGATGGCTGACAACATATTAAGTGGGACATGTACATGAATTAAATACCAATATTTGACCTATCTGAGGTGCTTTAGGGCCTTCTTTTTATATTACAGCAGAAGAGGCACAAACAAATTTCACTTCAGCATCAAAACAGCAAGAAAAAATCTTTGCAATTACAGAGAAAATTACAGAGAAAAAACAGAGAATAGAAAATAAAGCATGCAAAGGTATAATCCATGGTGTAATTGCATGTTGAATGTGAAAATTTGGTTCCACATTGCAAGAGAAGATGCTACCGGACTCACACAGAATCACATAAAATAATGGTTAGGGTTGGAAGGAACCTCTGGAGATCATCTAGCCCAACTTAGACCTGACACTGTCAAGTCCACTACTAAACAATATACTCAAGCACTACATCTACAGATCTACAGGAATTGCTCTTGTGCTTATGTTTTTTTCTAAATTGATGCTATAATTTTGTGTATCACTTGATAGAGTTTTAATTCCCCTGATTCAACACACAAAATGCTTTAACTCTAGTTCGTGGATCACTTCTGCTGGCTTGCCCACCATGTAATTAGGAAACTGTAAATGGAAAGGAGGTCCAAGAGTTTTTGCCTTTATCTTATGAATAAGAGATGTGTCTGGCAAAGTCAAATGTTTTTTAAGATTGGGCTTGATCTAGCAACTAAAAGCTTATTAAATGAAATAAAATGGGTTTGCTACTGGAAACTATATCAATTTGGCTGCTTTTCTAGAAAATCACAGTACTCTAAACTGCCTTTAATTATGTATTCACACTTACCATTTATTGTACAGGGAAGAACATTTTCTTCCTGACCACATTTAAATGGGCCATATATTTTTTTATTTATGATTCATAGAAATTACAAATTTTCATCTGAAATTCTGCACATTAAAAATTCATTATGCAAATATGGCACATTTATGTAGTTAGCCAAGACCCTGTTCAGAGTCACTGTTACGTTTTCCAGGGAATAGCCAGTTCCATCATTACAATTCAGTGGCTCAGCTGCCGGCAATGAAACAAAATCGGCTTTGTTTAAACAGCATTAGTACCATACTGGCAGATTGATAACTGGTGTAGAAGGATGCTATTCAAAAAGCTAATTGCTCATTTCACTGGTCATGTAGAAAACAGACTCAAAAAGAAGAAAATGTCTTCTATCATCTTCTCAAAAAAACCAATCAACCAAAACAAAACAAATTAAATAAACAAGAAAATAAAAAATAATAAAAACTATTTGGAATATAATAAATAATAAATAAAA
>VYZS01103960.1:0-11385 GCA_013400695.1 Neodrepanis coruscans
GACTCACATGATGACTTAAAAGAACAGAAAGTTGTACTCCTGATACTCACTAGCTGTGACATGTTGTTAAGTATAACCAAGTAAGTCCAAGCATTGTTGAAGCTGAAGTTTCCTTCATCATACACTCCCACTAGTTCACAAATTCTGAAAGAATTTTTAGAGTTAATCACTATTTAGTAACAGATCACGTGCTTGGAGTGCTACATCTTCATTACATCAATCAACTCTTAGAATCCAAAACCTCTTTTGGTACTCAACTATGGGCACTGGGGGCCTGCACAAGAACCAGTTTCCAACACCGTATATATAAATATTGATATTATGTATTTTATATATGGATATTCATGGTGAGCAGCAACTTCTTCCACAGTTCCACAGAATTAACAGTAATGAGCAGCAATACAAAGCTCATGAAATTAGGATTTCAGCATCAGCATGTGTAGCTGCCTGCCATTCCTTTACATCCACAGAGTGTATGACATGTCTGAAGGCACACAGTAGTCAAGCTTGTGACATGCAAACTTTAATAAAATTATAAAATTTAAAAATGTGAAACTTGTCTTTAAAAATATCTAACTGTTGAATCCAATGAGAAAAGGGAGGAGGAAAAAAAATCTAAAAGTTGAGAGATCGTAACAGTACCCTAACAGTACTTCACATTCTCTCCCACAGATTTCAGCAGCAGGCATTGAGTATTTATTATCTCAATTCTGCAAATAGTCATTTGCTATAGAGAAGTCATAAAGAAATCATAGGTTGATTCAAATTGCTGGGATCCATTTAGCAAGTAACATGAGTCTGCTTTCAAACTGCCTCGATTCAATACAAAGGGCAGGAAAATTCTTTTGAGTGTAACTCAAAATTACATCCTAAAGATCAATATTAATTATTTATGAACATACTTACAAAGCAATAATGGTAGTAAATGGTCTGACAACAGTGTACTGCAAAACACCCAGTTTACATCTAAATAATAAAACTCTGCAAGAGAAACACAAAATTCATTGTACAAGCATTTAAATACAATTCACTTATGGAAGTTTTCTGATCTCAGTAGGTTCACTAAGGTAAATTTTTATTTTATGGTAATTTCAACTTCTGCTTCCAGGACTTCAGATGCCATGGAACACACAAAGACCTGGACTTTTACAGACACATAAGAGGAAATACTCAATGATTCACTTTAGCCATGAAAAGCTCCTATCTGGGCTAAACAAAGAGAATGCAATTTTTGCTGTTTGAAGATGCTTAAGAATGACTTAGATTGTCTTCAACACTTTAAACAGCTTACCAAAATCTCTTGAGAGAGAGATTTATTTCTGCATGCTTAGACTGAAAAAACAGGTCAGGTGCATAAAGCCTTTCTTCCTTCACCTGTGGAAGTAAAAGCAACAGGCTCTCTGGTCTACCACAGACTCCACATGAGGTTTCTGGGCAAATATTTTATGATGGCAAAAGAAGCAGAATTGAAGAGACCTTTTCCCAATATTTTTCAAAAATCAGAAAGTGTCCTTCAGCACCACCTGGATCAATGCATGTTAGTAACTAAGTGCAATTTACAGGATGTTTTACAGCTGGATGACAACACGTTCACTTCAGTAGAGGTTCATGGCCCATAAACAAAACATGTACAAACCATAAACTGACTCTGTCAAGCAACAACCACTAAATATGAAAACAAAGTGTTTGTACCTGACTACCCAGCCTAAACTGTTAAGATGTCACCATATACTCACTCTCCCATAGCCCAGGATGGACAGCAGCACAGAGGTGGCAGATGTCTCTGCTGATCTTTCGCTTCTATAATTAGTACGAGGTTTGGGTACCGGTTGGTTAGATAATTTGAAAGAAAAACCATAAAATTATAGATGACATAAGCTTCATAGCATTCTCGACATGTATCCACATATATTGCAATGTTGGGGTATTTCAAAGCTATCCACTGTAAGGAGAGAGGTACACAAGAGGTTACGTGCAAGAAAAACAAGAGCGATTCCAACGACAACGCTGGCTGCCTAGGTCAGCAAGCAATACTTCATTAGAAGCAGGCACTAATTACACAGGGCCTTGAAAGCACTGGGCTAATGAGAGCGTGATGCTACAGCTAGAAAGTAACATTCTGTAACAATACACCAGACCTGCAGGCTGCACCTCTGCCCCCACCAAAGGAAGCGGCTGGAAGCACCGCACAAGAAAAGCTCTGTATCTTTGATACAGTTCAGTCTTTCATTCAAAAATAACTAAATAAGTAACTATGTAACATAATCTATTCCTGTTAGGAGAAGACAAGACCGAACTGTTTCCTGAAATTCACGTATCTGTTGTGAAGGTGGGTTTGAGTGCTAAGTTTTAGTCCATACAGTTGATTTCTTTTGGTATCTAATGTTGTAAACGTTTGCTCTAACATGTTTATAAAATACACAAGAAAACAGCAGATTAGCCTTAAAGTGGTAGCCCACTCTCTAAACCAGAATTTCTGACAGAACAAGGACTTTTTTAGCCAAACTGTGGTTATGGACCAGCTCTTAGAGCTGTCAGTTTTAAGTGTCACACTGCTGTCACACTGTGCAAAGGATCTTCTCCTTTGTCCCCTGAAGCAAAGAGGGATAATTTTATCACTAAGCATAACTCGGGACAGAATTTCAGTGGTAAACCTAACTTGGGAAAGAAAGGTAAGGCCCTGAATTTGAGTCAGCACTTGGATCAGTCTGGTTTCCAGTTCTGCTGTTAAGATGGAAGGACCAAAAGCAGGGTCTTGTCATACCCCTTTCCACATCTGTCATAAAGGACACTCACGGACAGGGTTAAGAAGGGTTAGCAAGACCAATCCCTACAGCTCCAGAAAAGACTGTAATAGCTCTAGATCTGTGCTTCTGACATGCTCCAGAAACAGAAATGCCCAGAAGTTTCTAGGGCTACCACTCTCCATGCAGCACATGTTCTGCTGTCACACTGCTTTCCCTCACTCCCACAGCAAACAGAATTTCATTGAGCTGTTAACAGTAAGACAACACTTACACTGTCTAAACTGTAAATCGGCACCATCCATAGAATCCTGTTACAATAACAAGAGAACATTCAATATTACTAGAAATATTTTGAGTCTGAATCAAATTCAACAATTGTAGCACGGGTAAAATGTAAAATGTTACCTTATTATTGGTTTCTGTAATTCAGGTTGGGTGTAATGGACTAAGTGTTGTAGTATCCCCCAGAGGGATATTGGTATAGTCATCAGCAGAAATATCCCAGCAATAAACCATGCCTTGGTATGAATTCCAACCTTGCAAAGACAAAAAAAAAAAAAAAGAAAAGTAAGCAAGATCAAAGTTTCAGTCTTAATACTGCAAAGCATTTCAAATACACAAAATATTCTACAAAAACAAGAGTAATGCACACTACTGAATTTATTGAAACCCACAACATTTTCCTAGCTTTAGTTCTGGAGCTTGTCTCAGCTCAATGCTGCATTATAAAGTTTAAAGACTTAAAGAATTTTTAGCTTTAAAATCAAGTTCCAACAAATAATCCATTAGATTCATTTAACACACTGAAACTGATCTGTGTGTAACACATAAAAACTGTCTGCTAAAAGACAGGACTGAAATTTTAAACCAAAGCTCTCTGAAAAATAAACCTGAGAAACCACAGACGCTTCTCAGGTTTCTTTTGTTGGGAAAAAAAAAAAAGCTTATCTCCAGTGGCACAGGCCTGTATCCCACTGAACAGTATATACATTTTAAGACTTACATTTTACCTCGTGTTAGGGAAGCGACACTATAACGTGTGTGTGTAATTCACACACCACTGTTATGGTACCACCAGCATTAAAGAGGAGTTTCTCTATCAGTAGGGATGCTCTACTCAGCTTCCCCTGATCAGACAGAATCACCTTCATCAGTGCCACTATTACTACTGAGTTTCAAACCACAAGTTCTGGGATGATCTCAAGGAGAGTCAGGCTCTTCTCAGTGGTGCCAACCACCAGGACATGAGGCAACGGGCACAAACTGATGCTCAGGAAGTTCCACCTGAACATGAAGAACTTTTGTACTGTACACTGGGACAGATTGCCCAGAGAGGTTGTGTTTTCTCCCTCACTGCAGATATTCAAGAACCATCTGGACACAACCCTGTGCCATGTGCTCTGGGATGACCCTGCTGGATGAGGGAGGGTGGACCAGATGAGCCACTGTGGTCCTTCCAACCTGACCCATCCTGTGATTCTGGGACTCTCAGCTGGTTTCTTCAGCATCCTGCCAACTGCTCCAAACACCAAGTTTGAGCTACGGAACCAGGAGGGGAAAGAAATCCTGCCCTGTCCCATCAGGCATTGCTGGGGCTTCAGCAGCAGGACACTTCCCCAGCCCTTCCTTTCACTGAATCGCTGAATCCCTCAGGCTGGAAGGGACCAGAGAGGGTCATCTCCTCATCCCAGCGCACACTGCACAGGACCGAGTCAGGACTGTTCTTGAATATCTCCAGGGAGGGAGAAACCACAACCTCTCTGGGCAACCTGTCCCAGTGCTCGGTCACCTGCACAATAAAGTTCTTCCTCATGTCCAGGTGGAACTTCCTGTGCATCATTTTCTGCCCACTGCCTCTTGTCCTTTTGCCCGGCACCACCAGGAAGCGCCCGGCTCCATCCTCTTGGCACCCTCCCTTCAGGCACAGGGACACGCAATTCCCGCCGGATCCCTCCCGCGCTCACCTCCAGCTTCTGCAGCTCCCACACGCAGAGCGGCACCACCACCAGCAGCCCCACGATGTAGAGCAGCACCACGAGCGGCCGGATCCAGCGCCGCCAGTTCCCGCAGGTGCACGGCATGGCCGCGGCCCTCGCACCCACCTCACCGCGCCGGCGGCAGCCCCCGCGGGGCACGCATCACACTGCCCTCCGCCTCGCCTGGGCTGAGCTCAGCTCGGCTGGGCTCAGTTTAGCTGGGCTGGGCTGGGCTGGGCTGGGCTCGGCCGGGCCCTTCCCGGCCCCTCTCCCGCCCCCGCGGCGCTTCCGCCCAGCACCGCTTCCGCCGCCCCGCCCCAGCCGCGCCCATTGGCCGCCGGCCCTGCCCATCACCGCTGACCTCCCCCCCCTTAGCGAGGGTTGGTCTCTTCCAGCAGCCCCTCCGCCCGCCGCCCGCTGGCGATGGTCTGTCCCGTGCGCGGGGGGAGCCCCCGGCAGGGAGCGCGTGGGAATAGTGGGAAGGGCAGGAAAAGCAGGGGCGGCTGCTGTGGATGCACAGCTGGAGCCGAGCCCCGGCCTCAAGTGCCATCCCTGAGGGCGGCCCTGGGTGAGCGATCCCCTGGAGCGGCGCCTCGTCTGTTCCAAGAGGGGGACTTTTAGTTTGTTTTTGCTTTGGAAGTGCCGTGTAAAAGCAGCTAAATTGCCGCTGAGCTCCGCAGTATTCCCTGGCAAAACGCGGGACCGCGGGTGCGGAGCTCAGTGGGGACCGCAGGTGTCCAAGGAACTGCAGCTCTACATGTCTGGAAGGGGCAGATGCAGAGTTTAGTTTGAGGCCTGACTGAGACGTGCGTGCTGCAAGAAACGCCATGGAGTAAGAGCTACTAAGGAACAGGGTCTGTTTTTCTCTCAAGCAAAATTCCTAAGGGTTATTTTTTCTTCTCCCCCCTCACTTTCCCCTATGAAGTTCCCACTGAAGCCACTATTCGGGTAATAAAGCTACATGGTTCATTGAATAGTTGCTGTCTCTGTATTGTGGAAGTGACTGGAACTGTACTTCCATTGGATGTATGTGAAAGGAAACTGCAAAATCCCAACACTTTTCAGATTGTTCGCCCCAGATAATCAGTAGTGTGAGGCCAGATTCCTATTTTTTTCCCTTCACGTGCTCCATTGATGTGTCATTTAGTTCTTCCAGGAGAAGCTCATCTTTGGAAGTGTTCAGTCGTTTGGCTGCTCAGAACTCCCAGAACAAGTCTTCCCTGTCTCCTCCAAGGAAAAGTCGATGTGGCTGAACTCAGCCCACAAGCTGAACTCTGCTGGCTTAGCCGAATTCTGAGGTGATGATAGTGGGCTGTTTAGTTTTCCTTCTCTGATGGCTTAGAAGGCAAAGCTGCGGAGATATCCCCAGTAATTGGTAGGTTCCTCCAGAAGTGAGGGCGTTATGAAGTTCTTTCTACTCCACATGGATATAATTTATTTCATGTAGTTTATTACTGCCCTTTCGCACCATTATCTGCAGCTTAAAAGAGGAGTCTGAATTTCAGCAGCCCCGACTACCTTTGGTAAAAAGTCCTGTAGCCCATTTGCCATTTCTACCGTTTTCTGCCAGTCAGTGAATTAGCTATAAATTCAATGCTAAAGTTTAAGGATAAGAAAAAATTTAATAGAACTGAAAGGATTTTCCCAGTGTTACAGATAAAAATTCAGCAAAGGTTAGTGATTTGCTTGAGGTTTTGGCAAGTTTGTGAATGGAATCTCGTTCACTGGCACTAAAGAACAGTTCTTACCATAATGTTCTGAGCTGGGATACAGTATTTCTGTATTGTATTACAAAGTCAGTGTGAAAATGCCTGTTCTGGTCACCTTTGTCCTTTGTATGTGACCCGTTCTTGGCAAGACAGTACAGGTAGGTCAGTTAAAAACTAACAAGCTCAGTCATATTGAATAATAAAAAGTACATAAATATAAATACTTTTCTCAAACAGGTAACAGACAAACACTCATACGATGGTAACATATCCATAAATAATATATCCAAAATGACAGAAAACATTTTACATCATGAATAAGTATACACAATATTTTTTTAAAAAAAGTTCTGGATGTCTTTTTATTGATTTCTCCATATTTTGCTTTATTGAAGTCCAAGCACTAGTTTGGTTTTTGGGTTTGTGTTTTGAGGGGGGTTTTGTGTGGGGTTTTTTTGTGTGTGTGTGTGTGTTTTGTTTGTCTGTTTTTGTTTTTCTTTTGCTTGCCTTAGACTCTGAAGCTGAGAACTGGCTCCTTAGTGATGTTTTTGGTGCAAGTTCTTGCATCATTTGTAGGATTCTTCACCACTGACTGTCCTGAAAATCCTTGGGGAAAACACTTCACAGACTTAAAATCATTGTTTTGAATCTAAAAAAAAAATGAATGCCTCTCTGCAAATAGATTGTTTTGAATCCTTTCAGAAAGTTTTCCTATAAAACAGAAGTAGGTTGTTTGGTTTTTTTACGAGAAATCCAAGGCTTTAGAGTATTTAACAGTCTAGAGGGAAAGCAGGTTTTCCACCAATTCAAGTCAAAATAATTGAGCAAGTAGTACACAGACAACTTTGGCAAGTGCCAGCACTATGCTAGAATATGTAAATAAAAAGTTTCTTTTATAGGAGATGTGAAAACAAATCATTCCATTCTACTTAACATTGGTAAGGCCTTAACTGGAAAATTGTGCACTATGTTAAGAAATTAAAAAAAAAATAAAGCTGTGTCTGCTGGAAAGCAAATACTATGACCAGAAATTAAAAATAGGGATGATTTCGGGAAAGACTAAAATAACTGTATTTAGAGAAGACTTAAAGGAAACATGGTAAGTGTGTATCAGCACAAGTGTGCTGAAACTGTGGCAAGAGGAGTTGTGTCTACTTCAGGACTGAAGTAGTTTATAGTTTCAGTGATCTCCACCACTAAAGGTTCTTACAGGAGATCTCCCATTTCATGTCCCGGAAGAGATTCTTGTTGCTGCTCAGGAGAGGAACTGTTCTGATCTGTGAGGTTCTAGTCTGTTGGTAGGAAATCTCCTTCTTCATTACTCTCATCTTTTAGATGAGGGTATGTTCTGTCTTTGTTGTGCTAAGCTTCCTTTCTCAAGAACCAATTCTACTTCTAAAGTAACTTCAAAACAATTTTTTTTTATTACAGAAATGAATATGAATTAATAACAATGTCCTTCAAATGTAGCATTGTTGTGAGCTGATAGTTACAAATATTCTTGTAGCTCTGTTGAGTTTCAGTAACACAGGAAATAACTATATGAAATCCTATCCTCACACGTGGATTCATGTTCATGAATTTATAATTTTTCCAAGTATTGTGCAGGGAAAAAGTCACAGTATTAACCAGGTTAGAAGAGACCTTTGAAATCATTGAGGCAAACCTATAACCCAACACCAACCCATCATCTCAACCATAACACTACTACTGGATAAGTGGCTACTCATCCAGTCTTCTCTTAAATACCTCCAGGGACCCCCTCCCCCAGCAGCCCATTCCAATGGCGAATCACCCTTTCAGTGAAAAATCTTCTCCTAACAACCAGCCTAAACTTCCCCTGACACAGCTTGAGACTGTGTCCTCTCGTTCTGTCACTGGTTCCCTGAGAGAAGAGACCAGTCATCACCTGGCTACAACCTCCTGTCAGGTAGTTGTAGAAAGCAATGAGGTCTCCCCTCTCTTCTCCAGGCTAAACAACCCCAGCTCCCTCAAATGCTCCCCACAGGGCTTGTGCTCCAGCCCCTTCACCATCCTCGTTGCCCTTCTCTGTCACCATTGAAACGTAAGAGAAAGAATCAGTTTCCCAGCTGTTGTATGGGTGAATTATCAGACTGTGGGGGACTAATTCCATTTCCAGAACACACACAGGCTTCCTTGTTTTCAGCAAGAAGCTACATGTGAATTATTGGTAAAACCCAAACTGACAGAGTTCACCTTCACTAACTATTAAGGCTTCTAATACTAGGGGAAGGAGTAACAAAGCTACTCCCCAGAACTTGGAGATAACAGCTGTACCAGCAGCATTCTCTGCTACTGGAAAGACCGATGTGAATTATTGTTGATGTCAATCATTATGTACATTCTGCTCTCATGAATTTCAAATTTATTTAAAAGAGAGTTATGTCAAAACGTAATAAACTGGGAATTATTCCTTAGTATATGGAATCCTATAAATAATTTACTAAATTAAAATGGCAAAGAAAATAGACTATTTTATAATTGTGGTTGGAAAACTATGTGGTATTTATAATTCATGAATTATATTTTTACTTCTATGCCATTTGTTTCATAGGTTTCCTCATCTTTTGTTCTTACTTTGTATTATGTTAGCAATAACTGGGCTGTCCATCTTGCCTGATAAGAATTTTGCTGTGAGGTGGACAGTAAGGATTAAATTCTAATTCTCATGCAGTGAAAATCACAGAGTTCCCCTCACATCCTGGTGGCATTACTGTCAGCACTTTGAGGTGCACATCCAACAGCATAAAACTGATTAGTTTACTCTGGGGCCTACTCATACCAGCAGCCTTTTTAGTACATTTTTATTTCGTTTTATTAATGAGAGTTAAAAACTTAGTTTAATTTCTTTTTTCCTTTCCATCATCAATTTTCTGTC
Organism: Neodrepanis coruscans; assembly: GCA_013400695.1. NCBI lineage: Eukaryota > Metazoa > Chordata > Aves > Passeriformes > Philepittidae > Neodrepanis > Neodrepanis coruscans. The sequence goes on from VYZS01103960.1 coordinate 9,332, forward strand.
AGTGCTGTCATTGGTTCTAAGAAATTAATTTTTGCTGTGGAAATGCTGCCACCACATTCTGATTACTTCCTTATTTCTTTTGAGGATGAATATTGAAGGGAATGGCTGGGTTTTGTTTTTTATCCAAAAGCATCTGGAACCAGCAGTTTGAGTGCTAACTTAAGATGCAGCTTCTTTGTTTTCATGGTTACTCGGGTTTTTGCTTGCTGGGGCCTTGTTATTACCTCCTATCTCTAGACTGTTTAGCACTTTAAAACACTCGTATTGCAGTGAAGGGAGTTAATGAACATCTGTCTTTGCTTGGGAAGGAGTTTTATTCATTTATTTGATGTATGATGCCTCAAAATGTATTAAGTAATTTAACAGTGTCTGTATAAAAGGAAGTAGTGAATGTGAAATAATCAAGAGTAAATAACCCTCATACACAGCTCCTCAGATAAGGACGTCTATCATTCCTGCGGAAGAATGGAAAGAATGTCTGCCAAATGTTTGGAAATTCAGCAAGATTGTTGTGAGGTCTTCCTGCCTCTTGATTCTCAAAGGAAGGATCGATCCCCTTGTGAGATTATGTAACACAAAAACCTTTCCAAGATTTCATCTGATGTAACTTGCAGTAAAGAACAAACATTTGGATTCTGTTTTAACTGAGACAATACACCTCTTTGCTCAAAAGTCTATATTCTAGGTAAATTAAAACTCAACTTCCTGTTACCAAGAGGACTGTATGGCATGATTTTTTAAGGAAGTAGTTATTTAATGTCAGAGTGACTGAGCATTCAAACAGGTTGGTTAGAGAGATTGCGGAGTTTCCGTCCTTGGAGATTCTCAAGACCTGATTGAACATGGTCCTGGGCAAGTGCCTCTAGATAGCCCTGTTTGAGGAGGAGGGTTGGACAAGATGATTCCACAGGTCCCTTCAAACGTTTGATTATTGTATTCATGGGAATAAAATCAATGCCAGAATAATGTGGTTGAAAAGATGCTGCTCAACACCTTCTCTACAACAAAACCTTCTCTACAACAAAATTTTTCAACTCTAAAAAATATGGGAATAGAATAAAAAAACCCTCTCCCATACCCCATTATCTGTGAATAAAAAAAACTGTCATGTGGACAATGACCAGAGGTCTCTACCAACTACAGTTTTTTTCATTAAGCATAAAAATATATTTGTATATAGAAAATGGCATTACCTGAGGAACATCTTTTCTCCTTTGCCTGCGATGTGTCTTCCTGTTGAGAAGTTAACAGATTTTTACTGGGAACTCATTATGTTACTGTTTTGTTTATGACAAGGATTCCTGAATGTACAAGTATTCCTGGTATATAAGTTACTCACAAAGTGACTTGGCCTGGTAGAGAAGGGGGCAGTACCATTGTTTAGGTTGTTGTTACAGCCACTGTCAAGGCACATTTAAAAATGTTTGTGAACTGATAAAAACACTCTCTGTTATCTCTTGCCTTGCAGCTGCAGCTTTAAAACACAGTATATGTACCCATCTCGGATTATCAATAAAGGTGAGACTGCTGGAGCCTCTCTCTTCTTTTAGCCCCCTTCTTAAGAAAGAATCTGTGAGACCTGCATATGTTCCTCAGCATTGCAGGGAATAATGGATTCGCCTGTAGGTGGGGCACAGGGACTGTTTCTGAGCAGGTTTTCTTCTCAGCCAAATTAAGACGTTAGCACTGCCAGTAACAACATATCGAACATGAGTCAGGCAGCAGAAGACCATGAAGCTAAACTGAAAAATGAGGATCCTTTTTAACTGAATTCTGATTTTTGAGCCTTTGGAAAGCCCATATACTAGTAGCAGAAAATGTATTGCTCTCATATAAAGATTTTGAACACTTTGATTATGAACAAAATATATCAGGCAATAAAATACCCTAGAATAACTGAAACTGAGAAGAAAATGTGTGAACCCAAGGATGAAGGAAGGATGGACTTAGGATTCCTCATGCTGTCAGGTTCTGATGCAAAAATCTTAATTCTGTAGGCAAATTATATGATAGAATAAAATAGAATAGATTATTTCACTTGGAAGGGACCTACA
>VYZS01103961.1:2236-35818 GCA_013400695.1 Neodrepanis coruscans
GGGAATGTTGTCAAAGACCTTTTTTCCAATTCCTTTCTGTATTGTGTGTCATCTTTGCTCTGAGGCAGGTTTTTCTCTCCTGTTTTGGGGTTGGCATTATTTTGGTTTTAATTTGATTTATTTTGTGTGGGAGGAGAAAAATACATCAAAACATATTTTTCTGGTAGTTTATTAAAACACATGGTATACAGCTACTCTTACTCTGTGTGACACTTACTTTGGATGGATGTGAAGCATTATATCGAGTGAAACTTGTCCCAGTACACAGCATTCAGCTACCTGGAGAGGTACCCATATGGACTAACTCATGCTGTACCTGGACCTAAAAGCCTGTTGCAGTCAGTGACTCCTCTTGCATTAAATTCAAAGAACCATAGCATGATTTGAGTTGGAAGGGACCTTNCCCATTAATTTTCCATCTAAAATAAGCACAAAGACTGGCCGGAAAATGTGGAGTAGTAGTATGGAGAACATCACCCTCAGCTGCACTTCCAGCAGTGCTGTTATAGCTGTCTTATAATTTGGGCTAGGGAACAAATTTCAGTTAGAGCTTGGCTTTCACCACAGATTCCTGTGCTTTGTCCTTGACACACAGGTCAGCCCAAAAAGCCACATAGCTAAGGAAGTGGATTGTCATGTGTGACATTCTCTTCCCTTATGCAGTTATATTATGCATGATTTATGGGAAATTCAGTCTTTCTCTCAAAGCTTGAACTTTGGAGCACATGAATTAAAAAAAACTCAGATTATTAATTTAAAAGGAAAGAAACTAATATTTCCTAACCTCAATCTCCTTTTAACCTGGAGTTCAAAAAAATTAGGAAGAAAAGACAGATACAAGCCCCCCCACCCCATCCCCAAGTCATTTTTAAATCAATCATGTGGTTGAAGAGTCTGCCTTAATGATTTTTGATGATGACGGTGCAGGCTGAATAGTGACCTGGGAGTTAAAAGCCAGCTCTGGAGCTAGAAGATACTTTCCCAGATGGGCAGCCTTAAAAATGCCTTAGAGGCTTGTAATACCCCAGTTTTAAATCCACTAGCTTAACTGGGAACACTACTTACATCTGAGTCTTTAAACTTCACTTACCAAACCCTGGAAAAAACTTTAGTTCTTTATTACCTCTAATTTGTGTAGAAAAAAATTAGTAATATGCTTTCTCAAGAGAATTTCTTTTAATTTAGTNCAGATGCAACACACACTGGGTTTGGGCTTCAAAGCTAAGCCTGGAGAGTGATGATGTACTCCTAGTCATCTTCACCCATTTTCAGCCACTAAAGCTGAGGTACCAGCAAATGCAGTTTTTGGCCGCATTGCCCTCTTAAGGTAGAGTAAATTCTGTGGCTTTTCCCCTTCAATGCTTTTTTCAAGCAAGTGCCATGGAAAACCCTTCCTTTTGAAGCAAGGGAGTAGTGAGAGGGCCAGTTAGAGTCCTCACTCCCTATTTGCCCCAATGGGCAGTATCTGAGGGTAACATCTTTTATGAGAGAAAATCTTGTCTGAGGCCAGGAATGCCCTTATCCAGCAAGCAGGCAAGGACTGAAAATAGCAATTATTTATTTNACTTACATCTGAGTCTTTAAACTTCACTTACCAAACCCTGGAAAAAACTTTAGTTCTTTATTACCTCTAATTTGTGTAGAAAAAAATTAGTAATATGCTTTCTCAAGAGAATTTCTTTTAATTTAGTGAGAAAGCAGTTCTGAATTTGAGTGCAATAGGTTGCTTTTCAGTGTCAGGAAGGTTCTGATGAAGGAAGGCTTAATTTGGAGGAAGTGCTGCAGAGTAAGCATTTGATTCTGTGTTTCCTCAGGTCAGGCTTTGGGATTGCCACATGCAATGTGATGTGGCTGAAAGATACCTTTGAGCAGAGGTAAGTAGGTCTCACTGAGACAGCAACAGTGTACCCCATGTGGTCCTTCTCGCATGGTTTTTGCAGAAGAGCAAGAAGGATCACATGCAAAGAACCACATGGAGTGAGCTCATGCTGTGTCACATCTCATAGGAAGAAGCATTTGCCTCAGAGGATTTCCTTCCTTCAGGAGTAGCCTATGCTCAGTCTACAGTGGGCTGTGAGGAGCTGATACAGCATTTCAGCTGCTGCTTTTCTAAATGTTGATTCTCAAAACACTGTTTACATCACCTTAGCACACCAGACTGAGGTGGCAGCTATGAGCTATCACCTATCTGAGACACTGAAGCATCCTGTTGCAGATAGACTTTGGTATCTATTTTTGTTTTACCTGAGCACCTGAAACAAACTTTCTTATATCTTTGTGGTATGTTCTGGGCTGGCACTCTCGGATCAGCATGTGGAACCATCCTGGCAGAGACAAGCTTGACCCTCACACAGCTGTAGGAGCAGAGCAGGTGACCTTGCAAAGACGTATGACTTAATAAGTCAGTTCACATTCACACACACACAAGGAACATCCGATACTTTCAGGTTTGCATGTATATGTGGCCTTGCTGGAGAAAGAAAGGCTCATCCCAGTTTTGCATGTGCTGTATATCTCACCCTCTGCAGGGATAGCCATTGAAAATGACAGCTATGGACATGAGTTTTGCTACTGCATATTAATTCCCCCTTTTCCATCAATGGGAGATGAAGAAGGTCCTGTCCAGGTAGAATGAGCAGAGAGAAACATGGTGTGGGTTCTCATACATGAGAGCAAGAGGAAAAGGTAAAAGCAATGCCTTGGGCTGTCTGTGACCTTTTTTGATGTTTATGAAAACCTTAGACTGGCAAATTCAGGGAACAACTTTTTAAACACACATAGGGAAATTTCTAGCCTTTTTCAGCAGCAGAAAGGAGAAAAGTCTGTGTGTAAATGAAATAAAAAGTCATGGTTGTTTAAGCTCTAAGATAGGGCAGAGAGGTGAAATTCATGTCTTCTTATTCATGGAGAACAACCTGTGTGACCCACACTGCAGCTGAAACTACACCACTAGCTTTGCTTTCTGAGCACCAGCTCCAAACTACCACAGTCTATGGGCTGACAAGCAGTTCACTGGTTCAGATGTATCAAAAAATAAGCTCTCATCTTATCTTTCCACATATATGCATGTATGTCCAACCTGTCTTTCCCCAGCCATAATAAATTTGGCATGAACTTCCTATTGTGCACTCAGGCAAATTTTGCAGAAAGACCAGTATATGGATCTGCCTTGTCCAGATGATGTTTTTATTTCTGGGTGATGCCACAGTGTACAAATCTGTGTGAACTGGGAAATTCAGTCAGATAGAGGAATATCTTGATAACTTGCTATAGCAATTAGTCCTGCTGTTTAGTGCCACGCTATTCAAGATTGACTATGAAATGTCAGCAGTTGTTGAGCCAAGAAAGCACTCAAATACAGCACAGACAAGCATAATTCATTGTCAGCTGCTTGTTGCTGATGGTTATTCTCCATTTGGAACCCCTCCTTTAGGAAGGGAAGGGTTGTGAGACCAGGGAGGAGAGACAGGGATCCTACATCTGCTGTGAATGATGAATAGGAAGAAGTAAGAAGGAAGTACAGACAGGTGAATATAGACTCTTGAAATCTTACTTATCTGTAGAGGGATATGAAGAAAATTGCTTGGGGTGCTTTTTTTCAAAGCAACTTTTTGAAATTGAGTTAACATACCTGTCATTCAGTTCAGCTTGAACTTATCAGTTATTCAGAAGCCATTGCTCTTTTTATGCTCTCTCCCTGCTTAATGGCAACTTTATTTCCAATAAATGTAATATCTAAGGTAGCAGAGTGCTTTGCTCTCCTGTGTTTGGACACAGAGAGATCCTGTTTAGTTTACAATAGAGCTCTGTCATCCCAGAAAGAGAGAAGCCAGTCTCCCGAAAACTAGTTGCCTTATTATATATATTGACCTCTCTTTCTGAAGTGAGACCTTTATGTCATATTGGCTCAATCAGAAGGTGTTAAAGAAATGGCACTGGTGTTTTTAAAAAGAAGACAAGTTGTAGTGATAGCTGAGATTTACTACAAGTTAAAATACCAAGTTGTAAATCCAGGGACAGCAGACTCCAACTTAATTGTATAACGTAGGATTTCATTGCAAATTAATCTCAAACGATGCAAGGGGAGTGCTGGAGACTCACAGAGAGGGAAGGGAAAAAAATCTGTCTTTGTGCAAGTCTCAGAGCTCAAGGGAACAGAGAGACAGCAAATAATGTGCTGGGTCAGAGACTAATTACACATTACATCTATGATCTGACAGGATTTCATAACTCCCTGATAACCCCCATTGATTCTTGATGCCTTCACCGGGGAATCTTCCTAGCCCTGAGCATTTTTTATTACTCTGTCAGTCTGAAATTAATTTGTCCTATCTTCTTTGAAACACCTACCATAAAGTTAGCTTGCAAGAGATCCCTGCTGAGGTAACAAGAGGGCATAGCTTGAGAACATCACAGTACACCAAGGCTGAACAGCAGTGGCAGTGACAACAACTACCTTCTCTGGGCTGGCTGACATGCGGTCTTCACAGTTCAGGGAATGCCATCTGCTGAGCTGCAAAGAAAATTAACAGACAGCAAACAACTTAATGCAATTAAGTGCCTATAAACTTCACTGTAAGGAGCAGTCCAACGGAAGAGATGCATCAAACCACTGCTTCCAGAGAAAGGGCAGAAACAGAAAGTGAACTGTGGATGAGATATTAGAGAACATACACTCAGGCTGCTAAAATCCCCAGTCAGAGGTGGAACTTCAGTCAGAGTGCACAATAGGCCATGATACACAAAGCCTGGGGTTCATTAGTCTCAGAGCTCTTCAGGCTTGCTGTTAGCAGTGCAAGACCACAGGGTGAGTATTTGTGAAAGGGCTGCACCGGAGAGACCTTATTATGTGCATGGTTTCTTCAGGGCAAGATGCAGTCCAGGTAGCCATTCTTGGTTTAGATAACTTCAAATCCAAGACAGTAGCAGAGATGGGCGACAAGAATGGTGTCAGTTTGCTCAGATAAACCAATCTAGCCCTTTTCAGCACACTGCACCAACTCTGCTTTCTGTATCAGACCAGCACAAAGGACTGCATGGTTTTGCTCACAGATAGTGTGATAGTGTGGTTCCTCAGGCAGTCTGGTCACTATAGCACATAGTCCCACTTCTCTTGTGCCACACAGAACATTGGGTTTTGCTTCAGACATCATGGTATGACTCAGTGTTGCAGACTCCAGGATCACAGATCACAGGTGAACCAAATGAATGAAAACAGCACCTGCCAATACTGCTGCAGTTTATGGTGGTATGGTGAGGACAATACATCTCCGATTTACTGATTATGAGGCAGCTCTGGCAATCCCACTACATTCAATTGTCAGAAGGTGGATGCTACTCCTCTGTGCCATCATGTTTCCTTCTTTGGACATGTCCAAGTGTACTTATGACAGGCTGCTCTAGCTATTTCAGGGTATAGCTGTCAGTGGAAGTAAGCCAAGGTATGGGAAGGGCTCTGTGAGACAGATTTTATGATGTGGGAGGTAGGAGAGAATCTGTAATTTACTGTATCAAATCTATAGTTGCACACAGCCAGAATATCTTGTGCCTGGGGAGAAAGCAACCTTTTGGCTGATAACTCTTACAGTGAGTTCTTTTTCTGCAGTCAAAACCCTCCCTCTACAGACTTTTCCTGACAAGTAACAGACTGTGCTTATGCAATGGCAAAGCATCTGAAGTGATGTACCAGATGGGTTATAGTAGCCCTCCCTTTCCAAAACAAGGTCAGGCATTTGCAAACCTCTCAGATTCAGTTTGTCCTTCCAGAACACTCAGAGGTGTCCCCTGTCTTTCCGACTCAGGCTGTTTCTTAGTCAGCGCTGTGTATGCACTCAATATATGTGCATACATATATACAGGTAAATGTATATATGCATATCCATATCTCACATGTCTGTATGAAACACCAAAAGGAAAATCACTTGACTTGTTCTCCATCAAGGAGAATGGTGCAATGAATTTCAACAATAAAAATAACAATACTGATCAACAATCACCTAAAAAACAGAACATGCGAGCTAGGCTTTGCCGCTTCCCTTCTATATGCCTTGAGTCAGCTGTTTGCTGTTTTTTTTCCCTGCCACCTTTGCCCAATGTATATTTCATTAGCATTGGGTGGGGGCAAACTGGTGGTCATGCATGGAAGTGGTACCAACATATCCTTAGCAGCACACTGCTCACTATTTTACAGCAGAAAGGATCCAGCCCTAGAAAGCAAGGTCCAGCTTGTCCGTAGATTTTCTCTGTGTATTTTGATAAGCCTTCAGGAGACTGGCAACTCATTTAATCTGCCTACTTGTCTGAAGTCATCCTGACATCTGGAATCTCCAAGGATTAAAGATTCTGCATATATTATTGTATTTATATATAAATATATATGCATATATATTAGTGTTCTACATATAGGACCTTAGAGTACCTCAGATTCACAGGGACTTCTGAAGGTCTTTATTCTGGTCTCCTACTTTCCCAATGCTCTGTACTTCAGCCTCCAACCAACTTGGTGACCTCCACTGGATGCACTTTAGTTTGTTCCTCTCTCTCTTGTACTGGGGAGACCTGACTGCACAGGATCTCACCAGTATCAAGTAGAGAAGACTATAATCACTAATATCATTGTAATCACTCTACTCATTCCCCTCACACTGCTTGCTGCCCTCTTTGCTTATACACCCAAGGCCTCCTGTGTTACAGAGGCACGTGCTGACTGCTAGTTAGCTACTTCACACACTTCACAGGACAGGGATATTCTACCCTAGAGGCAGAACTTCACATTTGCTTCCATTTACCCTCCTGATGATTGGATCACTCCATTTCTCCAGCCTGCCCAGGTCCCTCAGAAATGCAGCTCTGCCTGTCAGTGTACTGCCTGCTTTCCCAACCTCTAATGTTCTACAAATCTGCTGCATGACCCACAGAAACTAATTTTCTGTGTGCAAACCAAAGCAAAAAGACAAAAAGCACGTGGTCTGACAACCATTTTTGCAGGTGCTCTTCCAGAAGAAGTGGCAACTCTGCTCTTTGAATTTTCCCAAAACTGAAGGAAAATTTGAGCACTAAGGGGATTGTGATTGACCCACACTTAAAACTGGAGCTACATTTCTTTATCCTAGAATTGATTTATCCATTATGTTTTAAGAAGATATAGTATAGTCCTGGCAGATTCATTATTTTCTGCTCATTTGAGTGCTCAAGAGGCAAGATTGACCACAGCAAATAAAGAGATGCTCAAACAAGCCAATACACAGGATAAATAATATAGTGATTTTTTTTCTCAAAAAAGATTAATGAGGCAATGGCTTGTATTCTTACTAAATTTGGCTATGAGCAACTTAAAAGCTGTGAAAGAATACCAACGTCATCAAGCAAGTGAGCCATCTCAGACACAAAGGTGATGCATGCATGCAAAAATACTGCTAAGAATGCAATCAGTAAACAAACAGGGGGGAAGGGGGAATGAGGGTGGAGGGAGGTGTCAAAGAGTCTCTCTCAGAGGTCTCAGAGATCTCACATGAGAAGCTAAAATAAAATGGTCTGTAGAAAAATCAACCCCATTCCCACTGTCCAGGTGATCCATCCTTCATGAAAAATTGAGTATGAACTACTGCATTGTTCTTTTTCCTCAGGATCTTCCAGCATGGATGGTTAAAGAAAGAGTCTTCCCGCTTCCCTGGGGGAAGGATGATTAGAGGAATTTTCACAGAATTATAGGATCATTTAGGTTGGAAAAGACCTCTAAGAGTCTCAAATCCAACTGTTAACCCAGCACTGCTAAGTCTACCACTAAGCCATGTATCTAAGTGCCACATCTACACTTCTTTTACATACCTCCAGGCTTGGTGACTCCACCGCTTCTCTGAGGTGCCTGTTCCAATGTTTGACAACCCTTTTAGTGAAGGAATTTTTCAAAATATGCAATCTAAACCTTCCTTCACACAACTTTTGAGGCTATTTCCTCTTTTTCTATCACTTGTTACTTGTGAGAAGAGACTGACGCTCACTTACGACAATCTTCTTTCAGGTAGTTGTAGACAGCAATAAGGTCACCACTGAACTTCCATTTTTCCAGACTAAACATCCACAGTTCCCTCAGGCAATCCTCTTAAGATTTCGACTCCAGATCCTTCACCAGCTTTATTGCCCTTTTCTAGGCTCACTCCAGCATCTCAATTTGTTTCTTGCAGTGAGGGGCCCAGAACTAGACACAGCACCTGAGGTGTGGCTTTACCAGTGTTGAGTATAAGGAACGGTCACTGTCCTGGTCCTGCTGACCACACTATCACTGATACANTTCCCTGGTCCTGCTGACCACACTATCACTGATACAATCCAGGATGCCATTGGCCTTCCTGGCTGCCTGGGCATGCTGCTGGCTCATGTTCAGCCAGCTACTGTTTCATCACCCCCAAGTCCTTTTCCACCAGGCAACTTTCCAGCCAATCTTCCCCCATTATGGCACTTCAAGCCTTTGATGGCCTAGACCCATCAATCCAGCCTGTCTGTATACCTCTGCAGAGCCTTCCTACTCTCCAGCAGATCAACACTCCACCCTCACCTGGCGTCATCCATGAACTTACTGAGGGTGCACTCCATCCCCTTATCCAGGTCATTGTTAAAGATATTAAACAGGGCTGGCCTCAATACTGGGCCACAGGGATTCTGCTAGCTGGATAAAACTCCATTCACCATGACTCTCTGGTCTTTCTGTCACTGCTACTGATTCCTACTCCTCTCTCAAGCACAAGAAAACCAGCTGGGATTGACCTGTTGGATTTCAGTCAGAAAACTGGTGTTATAGGGTGAAACGAAAGTTCCTGAAATTAAAACCGTTTTCCCTTTTTCCCGATTTTTTTTTCCCTCTCTCCTGGGGGACAGGGAAGAGGGCTTTGGGTTTTTTTTTTTTGAGGGTTTCTAGGGGTTTTCTGGGAAGGGTGGAAGGGAGATGGGCTGGCGGGGGGTGACTGCCGCCCCTCTCCCCCGTCAGTCCGCCCTGTGGCCACGGTCTGTCCCCGGTTCGCCGCACAGGGGGATGTCGTCCCATCTCATGGCCGACAGCGCTGGGCTGGTGGCTGCCGCAAGTGTGGCCCCGCCGGTGCTGGGCTGGGGGGGGCATGCCGTGCTGAGGTTTGCCCCGTGGCTGTGGCGGGTGGTGGTGATGGGGGTGCTCTCCACCTCCCACGGCCCTGTCGGCACCGGGGCGGGGGTTGCCCAGGAGTGCTGGCAGTGGCGCGGGGGCCAGCCCAGCTTGTGGCTGGCAGTGCCGGGCTGGCAGCTGCTGTGGGTGCAGCACCCCCCCCCATTGGCGTGGCGGCGGTGCGATGGGTGCGGGGCCACCCTGGATCCCGCTGGTGGCGAGTTGTTGACGAGCACCAGTGGACCTCAACCCGACTGCTCTCGGTGCTGCGCGGATGCACAGTGGGTTTCCCATGCGCATGGAATGCAGTGCCAGGCAGCGAGTGTCAGTGGCCCTTTGCAGCATGGGAACCCCCCCACTGCGAGTGGCTACTGCTAGCATAGGTTGAGGGCATCCTGGTGTCGGTATCAGGGCCCCAGAGCACCCCGTGGTGCCCGCGGGTAGCCCCCATTCCCCCTCGGGCCTTGGCCACGTGGCGGAGAGCTGCCATTTTGCCTCGTGGGGAGATCCCGTAGGGGGTGGTTCCTGGGCGCCAGTTAGCCAATCCAGAGGCGACCTGTACCCGGGAGGGACTCCGAGATTGCGCGGGATTGGCTCCCCATAAAAAGCGTGATCCTGGGGGCCATCTTCTCTTTTGGGCTCGTCAGCCGTTGGAATAACGTCCCTGCTCCTCTCTGTGCAGTGTTTTTTTTAGCCGCACGGGCAGCGTAGCAGCTTCAGTGGCAGCGGCAAGGGCTGAAGACCACATACTTCTATCAGCTGTGGTATCTCTTTCCTGGGAAAGGGGGGTGGTCTCCTGGTTATTTTAATTTTCTGGTGTTTTTCAGGAAACCCTGGTGAGGACCTAGCGCCATCCTAGCTTCCTTTCTCACCCCAGCTGCTGGCCTCAGAAGAGCTTCATTTGTCTTTGCGTTTTTATTGTCAGTTTGTGTGCGTGTGTAGAATAAAACTTGTGGGGTTTTTTGTGTGTGTGTCTTATTCTTGGTTTTCTTTTGGGTTCTCTTGTCACTATTACGCCCCCTAGGGTTGAAATCAGGACACTGGGAATGACAGGTCTCAGTTCTCTGTGCTCCTGAGTAGTGGTCCAAGGGTTGATTTGTTCCAGAAGACCCTGGAAACTCCCATGACATAGGCATGCGAGGAACAAATGTTGTTGATACCCAATGTCAAACCATGAAACTGAATCATGAAATATCCAAAAACATCTCACGAAGGTTGAACACATTTGTATGCAAGAATAAAAGAATTTTAAGATGATGTGTAATAGTGCAGTTCTGAAAACAGTCAGTTAAGTAGAAGCTGCAGAAAAAACATCAGAAATTAAGTGGCCAGAGCCTTGAGAACATTGATAAGCATTGAATCTAGTAGCAGACTGGGGTACTTCAAAGTCTTGTTATGCCAACTTCCCTTATCACATCAAAGCTGAGGAGACCCTCTCTAACCAGGGAAAAAAAAACAAACAAAAAAAACCCCAGACATGAAAACGCAGGCAGTCTTTAGTTTAGCAAATTGCTCAATAAAATTCTGCATGTTCAGATAGAGTGATGGGTATACACACTGTGGAAAGGCTCCTTTCCCTTCTGGAGGGCTAGCAAACACCTTGATAAACCAAGGCCTCAAGAGAATTTCTCCTACCCTAAATGTTAGACACAAATTTTTCTGCTTTTCCCCCTTCTTCATATCTCTGCAGGATTCTAGAAAGGAACTGAAATTAGTCTACTCAATACAACATGTCCTTCATTTATTATTTCATTTGATTAGTTAGTTCATTTGACCATTTCTGGGGCCTCACCTGTGAACTCTTATCAGTAACTTTCAAGCAGCCTTAGCTTGCTGAATCCTCAAATGAAAAAAAGTTCAAGCAACCTCCTGTTAAGGATACAGAATCTGGGACAAAGTAAGCCCCCTTGCTGATTCTCAGCTGATCCTGCAGCTAGGATTCTTTTCTAATTATTACCAATTCAGCACTATGAGTTTGGTCAAGTTCAAAAAGAACTTTCACAATCAGAGATTCACAAATAGTGTGATTTACTTATACTATAGGTCTGGCTGAGCTCAATAAGAACTTGCACATTGCAGATATAGTGCAGTTTATTGAAACAAAAAGAAAGCAGATCCAGGATTGCTGGTGATAAATACACTAACTACAGTGTGTGAATACATGTCAGGACAGAAAGTACAGTAACGGACAGTAGATAGATAGATTAAAATATTCCTGAATCTGCTCCAGTGCAGTTGGAGGACAAAAATCTTACCTACATATATCTCTTCAGTGGAGGAGCTGAGCTACAGTCCTGGCCCTGAGCAAGCAGAGGTGTTTTTTCCCCTCTCATTTTCTTTCTTTTTTCCCCCTAGTGAGGTGGCAGTAAAGGCTGTCTGACCTTTGCCAGAGCATCTTTGTACTCATCCCAGTCTCTTCAAAGGACCAGATTTCCAATGAGCCTTGTTATACATGGTAAAGTGGGAGTGAGGCCAGGTGTGTGAGTACAGGTGTGGGTGCTCCTCTGTTCCTCACTGAAGAAACATTGTGCCATAAGGACTCCACTTCACCCGGGACATCATTTTGGTGTTAGCCTTTGCTCAAGCCAGGTGCAGGATCACTGAAAGGCCCCATTCATATTCTTCTCTGTGAGCATCATCAGTTTGTCACTGACTTAACTCTGAAGCAAATCTGACAATTTACCACATCTCTCTTTGCCTACCTCCCTCCACTAAAGGCACTGTTGGCATACACTTGGCACAGAGCAACAATCGTTTTACATTTGCTTAAAACATTCTTCATCAAAAAATACCATTTAATCAGAAGGGAAGCTTGGCTACAGGAAGATGTTGGTTTCAAGGACGTTTTATAATTGAGAAAATGAAATGTGAAATGCTTTCAAAATCACTGAATATTTCACACTGACCTTTTTGAGAAGCAACACAGAGTATTTTCTTTTGAAATAATTTGTCTCTAAAATATTTGATACTGATCCAACTGCCAAGTCCAGCTGACAAGAGCACATCTTGAATTTTCTTTTAACTGGATTTGTTTGATAGATCCAAAATGGAATTGTTAAAAATACTTTTTTTGTTTTTAGAGAACTGCCAAAGTGCAATATTTTTCTGTTCCGAGCCAGAAAGAACTGTTCAGATTGCAATATTACTTATGATATAGCAAGTCTGATTCACAGATTTCTATATACTTCATTTGTCTGTAGAGAAATTCTCTATGGCTCTGTGAAGAACAGCTGTCCTAAGCCCTCTGCATTTAGTAACCTATCCTTGGAAGCACATACTCTTTTTTTTCTGCAGTGAGAGTCAGGAAAGAAAGAGCAGTATGTGAGCTTCTTGATCAGTGGAAGATGTAAAGGGGGAATCAGGCTACTTCCAACACAAAACACCAAGCACCAAGAAAGCTCTCTGTCCAGGATTTGTCCTCTGCTAACTATGTCTCCAGGAGTATTTAGTTCTGCCTTGGGAAAGACTCTCCAGTGTGTGTAATGGCAGAGCCTCTTTGCTATCATATAACTTCCACGAATTTTTCCCACCCTAAGTACTCCCCAGCTTTGAAGGGGGCAACCTAGCTCTGCCAGCAGGGGCATGAGAGTGGAAAAATAGAGGCTCTAAGCTGAATCCTTTAATATGTTCTTCTCCTCTATTCTCTTTCTCTGTTCTCCCTTTACAGAGGTTGCTTCCACACATCTAGAGCAGAAAACAGAAGCTCAGAGAAATCAGACTTCAGTGCTGGCAGATGGGGCTCGTGCTGGACAGAGCCGAGACCTCATGGCACAGAGGACACAGTGGAGCCATTCCACACTGGTGGTCTCAGGAGAAAGGCTGTAGACACCAACACACACACTCCCCCTGTGCTGCCCACGCTGCCCATGTCCTTGGCTCACATCCAGTTCTTACACCAAACTTCTTTTGATGATCA
The DNA here is from genome assembly GCA_013400695.1 of Neodrepanis coruscans. NCBI lineage: Eukaryota > Metazoa > Chordata > Aves > Passeriformes > Philepittidae > Neodrepanis > Neodrepanis coruscans. Next base: position 15,286 of record VYZS01103961.1, read on the forward strand.
GACACAATTCCTTCAGCAGATTCAGCTCTGGAATAGGCAGCAGCCTTTTTTCTGCCTTTGGGATCTCACCGTACCCTGAACTGCAAACTCTTGCAAAGAATTGCTAAGTTCTCATTTTGCTCTGGTGCTAGTACATCATCCTTAGAGCTGAGTTGAGGATAGATACAGAGCCTGCATCTCTGGGACCTGTACTGCAGCAGACCACAATTCCTCTTGGGCTCACCTAAGGCCAACAAGATTCAGGGCAGGATGCCTAGTCACTTATAACTCTTGAGTAGTTAATAGCAATCAGTGCCTCCAGAGGGAAATTCAGAGCCAGAGACTAATACTCAGAATTATTCTGAATTACCTCTGGCTGTGATTCTATGATGGCTAGAGAGGAGGCTTAGGGAGACACATCCTAGTGAGATCGAGTCTGCAGCACCAAAATACTTACTCTCATTTTCTATGATCTGTGCTGTCTTTCATGAGTCCCATGCCCAGATGCATTTTCAAAGTACTTTTCCTACTACAGATGCCTGATCTTCCTATTCCAGACATTTCTGCAGCTCCAAGTTGCCTCTGCAGCATTGCAGTTACCTGGTGAGTGGGAAATTCCCATGCTGAGGTGTTGCTGGCATATGCTGAGAAAGGCACTGACTTGCCATTATCACTTGTTATTTTCAAGGAATTGCCAGCTGGGAGACAGCTTAGGAAGATTCCTTTGGCTGAAGACACCCTGTGGGTGCTGCTGTACTTGCCCTTCATTTAGTCCTGCATCAAAACGTAAGAGGCATGAGCATTTGGGAGGGACTCGGGGCACGGTGTGACAAGTCAAAGTGGCGTTTCTTCCCAGAACTGAGCTGCAGATTGATAACTATGGCCTAGAGCAACTTTTAAGATTGTATTTTTGGTTTTTTTTGGCAGGGGAGTTCTCTTGAAAATCAATTTCCTGTTATTTTCATTTCACCACAGCACAAATTAGCTTTTCTTTATTCTTCCTTGGCTTTCCTCACCACAGACACTGTTGGCCAGGTTATTTGTCTGGAATCTGCCATTTGCCAACTGATCTGATTAGAGTTAATTACTAATTATTTGCATTACTACAATCCTGATGTTATAGGCACCACGGGAATATAATTTAATTACAGCATAATATCAATCAGATGCATAAATTAAAATGTTCACATTTGAATATGAACAATTTTCTGCTTTCAGTTGTATGATCTGCCAAGCTTGGAGGAGAAAAGAACTGTTTCTGCAGGCTGTTGTGCAGTGAGAGATGGGCAATTCTCCCAAATGAGGTAGAGGGGCTCACAGTTCCCAAGTGTGGTTGCCTTTAAGAAGAATTCTTTCTGAAAGGACTTTTAACAAAAGAAGATGTGATGGAACACAATTTAAGTTCTACGGTGTGTAGCATCAAATAGTTTAAATACATGGTCTATGAAGAACCACCTCTTTGTGTCAGCTGTGACATAAAAAGCAGCTGGGCCTTTTGCTGCAAGTAGAAATGCAAGTGGCATCCCTTTATGGCCTCTCACATGTCATAAAACAACAAGCATTGAGGAAGCTAAATTTTCTTGTGTGCTTTTAAGCTGGAACACTTTAGCAGGGAGAGGAGGAAATGTGGGGTCAGTGTCTTATAAATTAATATATAAAATCCTACTGGGCTTCTCCAGCCTGATGATCTCCTCCATCATCTTTCCACAGTAAGAGTCTCTCTTACAGCTATTACTAAGGTGACACAGCACTAAAGAAACTACACAAACTCAAATCACTGGTCAAGAAGAATAAGGACACAGGAAGATAAATGTTCTGTTTTGGAAGAAATACCTTTTTGATCTCCTATTAAAATAGTTGATGAAAAAATGGGGAAAAAATCACATCAGACACAACACTTGTTTTCAACTGTGAGCTGGTAATTGTGTTGTCTGTTTTGGTGCATCTTGCCACAAAATAAGATTTTTAAATTAAAACTGTCTTCCAACTCCTCTAGAAATTATTTTTGGCTTATTTTGATGCCATAAAATGTGAAATGGTATTGGATATATATATGTTTCTGATTATAAGGTACTTAGCAGAAGTGGCCCAATTTTCTTAAGTCCTGAGTGCTTCTGTGGAAGCCCTTGGCACAAGGCTGCCCATCCACTCAGTGATGCTTGGGGAAAAAGGTGGGTCCTGAATGCAGAGTCATGGGTGAGATAAGAGTAATGAGATGTTTGCTGTGGCAAAACACTATGCAGACCCTTAGAGCAGGTGTTCCCAGGCTTTTTTGGCTTACAGCTTGCTCCTGCTGCTGCTCTAGACTTGGGAAAAGCCAAATATGCATCCAATGGCTTGTCGGTCTCACTCCTGTCATCAGTCTATCAGAAGTTCCCACATGACCTTCTGCCATGCAGTCAAAGTAGAGCCGTGGCCAAACACAACCTTTTAAACACCGGCCACCTCACAAATCTTGCATACAAGTCTCAATCAAAATGGGGCAGAGGCAGCAATCTTCTCCCAGAGTAGCTCACATGTGATTCACTGCCACACTATTTTGGTGGTCGTTCAAAAGATACCTTTCTGCAAAAGTTTTTAATTACCAAAAACCAGGCAGGCACTCTTCCTTATAAGCACTAAATTTCTCATGACAGTCCTTTTTTCTCCAGGAAGACACCAGAATTGAGGTCCCCCAAGATCTAGGTGTTCTGTCCTCATTCATGTTCAGCATTGCAGCCAAAGCTGGTAGCTACGAGAAACTTCCCAGGCATGTGGCTTGCCTGGGAGAGGTGCTCAGGCTGGTTTTGTGGAATCAAAGGTGCTGAACAGATGAGGGTATGAGTGGGAGTCTTTTGAACACTGGTTTGCAGGTAGCCTGCAACAACTCCTCGAGCAAGGTTGATCTTGCATTTGCATTGAAACCCATACATGGGGCAAGCCGGTCAAGCAACCAGTTCAAAAGGTTCCCCTTATAAGCACACACTTTTTGGACTCAAAAAGTCCAAAGTAACAAACCAGAGCAACAGCTAAAGCAGATTCCCAGCTTCTCACGAGAATGGAGCAACCTTTGTGATACTCTGGCCCCATCTGCACATAGTCTACTGAGAAATAGTGAAACATCCCTTCCAAAGGATTTCCAGCAACTGTTTGCTTAGGGAGTTATCAAATCCTCATAACCATATGAATATCAATTTACTTTTATTGTACACTGCACTGTTCATGTGTATTGATGAAAGTGGCTATGGTAATGAACATATTGAACCAAGCAGAAGATATATCTGGAATGTATAACTAGATTCTGCTTTGAATGTTCAAGCTCACTGTGCAAGAGTGGGACTGCAGTATACATTTCCCCCACACAATAGAACTCATACCAGGAACTGTCTGCAACATTTCTTACCTCTGTAGAATTAAAAAATTGAGTGAAGGGAAATGCACTTTCGTCTGTAGAGTGTCAGCTGAAAACTTATGAGTCTAAAACACTCAGATACAGGCAGAATCTGAGACACCAGCATCTCCTGCCTCTTTTTATACCTTATTCTTTTCTTCAGAATTCCTTTTTTTCCCCTGTCTTGCATTGTTACTTCGATTTTTAACACTGTTGCTCAAGTGAATTGCATCAACAACAGTGCCTTCAGTGAGTTTGGATAGGCAAACACTCAAATCATGAAACCTGTAGGATAGAAGTTCCCAGCAAAAAAATTTAGTCTCAACCATGATATCTTCTTTTCTTTGCTTTTCAGTTTTCGGGTTTTTAATAGAAGTTTTTAATCCTTTGGACAACACAAACAAACAAAGCCCAAACCACAAAACAACAACAACAACAACAAAATTGATCCCTTTGTTATGAAAGCAGAGTATTCCCTAAGCAGTTTCCACTTAGCTGGAAAACCATTTGCTACTGAGCATCTGTCCTACTTATTCAGGGAGCTCATGGCTTGCGTTTCTCCTGTTGTTCTTGTGTTCCATGAGCCCTTCTAGTACAGCAACACAGAAATTGCTGCCATCTGCCATTGACTTCAGGATGGAGGATGCACAGGCTTCACTTGCTGTGCCTTGCCTCCTGTGAGACAGAGGTGGGGAGAAGGTTTTTGGGTGAGCAGTACATGGCAAATAAACAGAAATAAGAAATATTTTACTTGTGGGTTTGGATATGCTCACTTAAGAACACAAGGTATCAACAATTAGGAAAAAACCCCAAACAAGCAAGGAAGTTTAAGGCAGCCATGCAATAATGGGACTCTAGGAATTCTGAGCAAACTACCTGATATTAAATAGAGGCAGGGCTGTCTTAATCTTCATCTCTGTGTAGGAAACTTCAGGGATCTTCTGAGCATCCTTATATCCTGAATGCTACAAATTCCAAAGCTAAAACAAAGGACTTGCAAAGGACTTTGAAATGTTCCTTTTTGAACATTGTGCTAAGTGATTTTACTCTTTAAGGTACTGGCTATTCATTTCAACATTATTATTTAAAAATCCAGTCATAGGAGTCAGTCTTTTAATCTCCTAAGATACGTAAGTTTTGTTAAAACATGATAACACTACAGAAACATTAAGTTATTCTCTTGAAATAGTCATACTTTCTGTATATATATGTACATATATATGCATGTGGTTTTAGCTAATGAAACAGTAAGTGCAAAGTGAATTTAAAACTTCAGCTAATAGCATTTTATGTTTTTATGTGGAGACAAAAGTTTTCAGCTCCTGATAATTATCAGATGACTCTGATGAACAAGTTTAAACTAGCAGAAAAACTAACCCAAAAAGTGGCAGTTAATATTTTTACTGAATTTCAAGCTACAAATTGGTCTTCCATACTAAGTTGTTTATTTTATTTTATTTTTAAATTAAAAAAAGTGTTAAGTTCTTAACAAGTTTTCCAAAATTTCTTGCTAAAAAAATTCATGAGACAAGGAGGTTCTGTCTTCAGTCTATCATGCTTTGCTTGTTAAAAGGAAAAAAAAGGCACAGGCAAATTAAGTTATTGAGGATAAAGGTTGAAGTTAAGGTGAATGGACAGCAGCTGCAAAATAAAATAAGCAGAGTATGACAAAGGAATGGTCAAGTTGCCTTCTAAAGACCCTTTAAATTAGAAAGAAAGAGAATCTTTTTCATCCTTATCTATTTGTTTTCTGTCATCTACATGGTGTTCTATTGTGCTCAAAGGTTATACTTCTCAAGATCTGCCAAAATTATATATTTTCCTAACTTCCACCCAGGTCGCTCCCACCTTGGAGCTGCCAAGTAATCCTGTTCCCAGTATTAGATAAATCTTCAAAGTTTAAGTACCTGAAATAGTACAGTTAACCCAGATTTTGTTGCAAAAATTAAAATTGCATGAAAATCTGCAACACTCTCTAGTATGTTAGATCAGTAGTGTTGGTTTTAAATCCTGGTGAAACTTTCCCAGTACCATCACGAGATAATTTTTACTAAAGCTGAGTTTGCTGCCTGCCTAAAGCCTAGGTCCTTGCAGGGGAAGGGAGACTTAACTGTTTCTAGCTCAGGAATTTCACGGCCTAGCCCAGAGTTATTAAGCTACACAGAGAGAGCCATCAGCCCCAGGCAGAGGACAGCAGCAGCAGCAGCACCTCTCCCTTCTCCCACACAGCCGGGGCGGGGAGAGGGAGAGGGAGAGAGAAAGAGATCCTATCCTGCTTCCCCACGGACAGTGGCATGGATGGGTGGGGAGCTCCTCAGCGTCGCCAGAAGGGGAAAGCCCTGGCGCCGTGCTGTCCTGTGAAGGGGTGGGAGTGTCAGCCGTGGCCGGGCAGGGGGTGGCTCTTGCAAGAAATGGAAGGGAGTAAAAGGAGGCCCAGAGTCCCGGTTCTCTCCCTCCCTTGGTTCCGGGGGTTTCAGGCGTTGCCGGCTCGCTTGCTTCTGGACCTGAACCGACCCTGGCAAGGAGGTGCCCACACTCCTCGCCTGTGTTCCTGCTGCCCATGGCACTCCCGCAGCACTCCCTGCACCTGCAGGGGGAAACCTGAACCAATCCCAGTGTCCCAGCCACCATACGCCCAACAGGGCTCCTTTGCAGCTCCTCTACGCTGCTTGCCCACGTAGACTGGACGCACCAGCTTTGACGGCGTCTGACAGTGGTTCACCCATGCAGCCAGCACCGCCGATCAACCGTGGCTGAAAGTGAACCTGGAAGTACCACCAGCCATAACTACACCAAGGGGACAGATATTTTGGGTGACATTTGTCTTCTGTTATTGTTGTATTGTTGTTTGTTCTGTTTTGTTCTGTTTTGTTCTATATTTTTAGTAAAGAAGCATTATTTCCTTTTTCTACATTTTGCCTGAAAGCCTCTTGACTTCAAATGTTATAGTAAATTGGAGGGAGGAGTTTCTTCCCAATCCAGGAAGGTTCGCACCTTCATTGACTGACATTGTCTTAAACCAAGACAAGTAGAGAGGAATGTGGACAGAAGCACCCAACAGTGCTTGGTGCTGTGGTTGTGTTTAGCAGACAGAAAACTTGCTATGGAAGACAAGGGCCAAATGGAGCAGGCTTAGGCACCAGGTGAGGCAATAGGAATATCTTTGATAACATAGGCTAGGAGGAATCCTCCCAGTCTTCCACTCTGGTTCTAAGAGCTGTCACACATGGACACATCTATGAGCAGACCTGTATCAGAGTCACTAGAGCGGACAAAACACATAAGAAAAAAGACATTAGCTACTCTGCATCAGCAGCCATTTAAAGAGCTGTGGATGACGAGCAGTGCAGGGAGAAGAGAGACATTCCCAAGAAAGAACAGTCTTCGTATTTGCTCACACATGGTGATAGATATCCTATAAATACCATAACATCTGGCTATCTATATATTTGTGGACATCAACATAAAATAACATATGGCTCCTGCAAGCCTCCCCATACTACCCGAGGGCTAAAGAGAAAAGCTGTTTTCCCTGTGTGGTACCACCTGTTTCTGAGGTACTTGGCAATCAAGCTCTCTGAAGACAGGCATTTAACAACAGGAATTGCTAGTGATTTGGAGAGAAGTTAAAAAAAAGGGTCAGTCAAGGAATTTAAATTCACCTGCACCTCTTGGTAAAGGTGGTGAAATTTGCGGCTCCTATGTCCAAAAGATTAGTAAACAGGACTTCTGAGGTTGCAGGCAGGTGGTTTCAGAAGTCTTACTCCCAAACATCATTCTGTTCCAGTCCTCTCAGCTCTGCTCTTCCCACAGGACAGATTTCTACTGAGTGAGAGATAGCAAGCCAGGACCAAGGAAGAAATCTTGATGTAGATGAGTACTTGACAGGGCTAACTGGCTGAAGCCACTGCTGACCCATCATTTCCAGTAATATTCATAAACAAGGATGAAATTTTAAAGTCCTGGACTGAGTCATCAGCCTCAAACCATGGCACTGCAGTTCCCACAGGAGGAAAGCTGGTCCCTTGGGAATGGCTGCCTCAATTTCAGCTGGTCTTGGTGTCACATTACCCTGTCATGTATCCTCTAGCTCTGTTATTTGCAGCTGCTGTCCAAGTTATGAAATACAAGTCATTAAAACTGAGCTCAGCATCATCAGTGTAAATTGCTTGACCGCAATTTAGACCATGTCAGAGATTAAGAGCAATCCATCAAAGCCAGGTTATGTCTCACCCTGCAGAGAGGGTGTCCTCTGCAGTCAGATGTCTTTCCTTTCTGCCAGCCTTGTCCTACAGCTTGTGGGAAGCTTTGTTGCTTCTCACCTTCTTGTGACATGTCCTGTTTGCTGAATAGCTTTAACCGGGAAAGACTGCACTGACTTCTGTCACACCTCATCTAACTAAGGATTAGCCTCTGAATGATGCAGAATAAGCCACTCATCACTCCCCACTCTTTAGAAGAGGTATGTGTGTGGCACAAACTCCTCTCATTGCTTCAGGTAAAATGGCTGAGGCCAACTCAAGTCAGTCCCTCTCCATCTAATGTGTTGCTATTTCTGTAAGTTGGCTGGACCTCAGCATTCAGGTCTGACCCAGCCCACCTGATCAAGCCACATGTCAAGTTGAATAGCAAAATCATTTGAGCCCAACATGAACAACAGCTCCAGTTTCCAGCCTAGCACTGCTGCAAGATGCTGCCCTCTGATGTTCCCTCTGCTGTGAGCCTTATTCCTTTCCTAATCTGTGTATCTGGTAGCCCACTGTCAGTGAGAAAAGCTTATAACATTCTAGACCATTCCATTAAATAAGATGCATAACAACCAAGATGAAACACAACCAAACAAAGAACCAAAACAAAACCAAAACAACCCCCCCAAAAAAGACCATGGGTATAAAGTTCTTCTATATAGACAGTTGTCCCTGATCAGTCTCCTGTATTTACCCCATAGCATCTTTTCCTCTCCCCGCTTAAAGGGTGAACATAACTACCTGCACTACAGCCATTACATCTGTTTTCAGGGCACTGCAGGCAGTGACAATAAGGAAGGTGAGAAGCTGCTCCACTGCAGAAGCTGTGCATAGCATCAGTATCTGAGCTGCCACATTCAAGTATATCAGCCTTCACCTTTTTAAAAACTGCTAGTACAGTGAAGAAGAAAACCTCTCTGCTCAGCCCTGGGAAGCATCACTGCAACGCCTGCTTTTTATGTAGCTTGGGCAGTAACCCAAAAGGATGGCATCACAAGTGGACAAAGTAGCACATTAGAACAGGTCAGGTTCACCAAGGATTTCCAGGGACAGATGGGGGGAAAAACATGGTCACAAGTAGACTTAAAGTTAAGTCTACAGGGTAACAGAGGGGTATGCAAAGTCACCACATCTCCCTATACTCCTTATCAAAGCTGCCTTGCATCAGACAGGTGGACAGTCCGTACTGATGAGGGTATGACTTTTGAACATGCTGTCATCTTCTCTGTGGTATTTTATCACCTATCAGGCAGGGAGGAAGCAGATTACCTCTGAGGCATTACAAAAGCTAATCTTTATTGACAAGTCTTAGAAGGTTTCTTTAAGGCTTGCTTCCCAATGTCACTGCTAATGTGCTGGGCTCAGCTTTATTCTGAACCGATAACAAAGATAAAGATGGCAAGAAGCTGTATTTAATGCCTGGGTTTTGATCAAAATGAGCACCTTCATCTGTTTTTTTGTGGCTCACTAGATTCAGGAGGCTAGGAAGAGCTACAAAGAGTTGTCACATGCATTGTCTATGCCGCATTAACCACCCATCATCCCTGCCTCAGCCCAAAGCCCCTGTGCTATAAAACCATATCTCCCACAAAAAAACCTGACTGGTTTCAGTTCAGTTCATTTCAGTTTTTGGTGAGCATGAAACAGATCAGACCATTATTCATTCCCCTGTCTAGCTAACGCAACTTCCTGGTATGTCTTTGTCTTTCTAAGTCTGAATTTGTAGGTTACTTGACAAATATTTTGCTTTCAGTTCACAGAAGAAGAATGTCAGGTAATCTATATTGAATGATTCCCTGCCCCAGTACCTCCCAGGGATGTTGCAAGAAAGCCACCAGCCCCATGGGCTGGGAGGGCAATCATGTCTAGGATTCATAAGGGTGGTTACTGCCTAGCGGTATGGAATTTATTATGGGATGCAGAGAAAGATCATTTCCTGCATTGCATCCTGACTCTTAGTATCTTGGTGGGAGGTGTCCTGTGAGTCATTAATATCACAATTGCACATACTTGCATCTGGAAGATGCTGTCCTTGAAGTCCCTTTGCCTTGAAACTCCACCTCTGCTTTGGGATAGAGCTGGGAGTCTGATTTCCAAGAAATTACTTCTGTCTTCCCAGAGTGGTGCAGCCTACCCAGAAATCTCAGAAGGTAGTAAGTTTTTGCCAATGTTGTAAAAACACTAGCAGAGTGAAAGGGATATATGATTTCAGTCTAGGATAATGTTGAAGAAATCTCCATACAGGTTCAATTCTCTGAAAAATGGAAGAAGGGAATACAAGGCAAATCAATTTGTTTTTATGGAAAATGGGCCTTGACAAATAAACCTGATTTCATTCTGTGATGAGATTACAAATTTGGTTGATAAAGGGAACTGTCCAGATGTAATAGGCTTAGATCTTCAGAGCGCTTTTGACTTAGTATCAAATGACATCTTGTTTTAAAAAATTTGTACTATATCGTATCAATAAAGCATAAACTAAACAGATTAAGATTACAACTATCCAGTCATGGCAAACCAACCTTAAACAAGAACAACCCTAGTGAGGTGGCATGAGGAAGAGAATTATGCCCAGAATTGTTTCTGCTTTTGGCTGTGGTCTGGGAACTGATGCAGATAAAATTGGTAAGTGATGCAAATGCCAGCAGATCAGTAGAGAGAGATAAGGAGATACCAAGCCATCTGAGTCACTGAGGGGGTGGGGATCACTCACACAGAATTGGCTTGAATATTACAAATTCACCTGTATTGAGGAGAAATTCACACCAGGGAATGTACCCCAAACTGGGGGTTGCAATGGACACAGGACTGAATTTGACCTTCCAGCATGAGGAACTGGCAAAGAGGCACAACCCCTGTATACAAACAGAATATATGTGTCTGATCTTTCATGCTGTGATAAGGAGATCAGTCCTGGGATACCGTGCAACCTTGTGGTGTCTGGGGGTCAAGAAAGCATGAAAATCTGAAAGACAGAAGGGAAAAATGCTACCTGAACTATCTAGGGGATGGTGCATCGTGAGAAGAGTTCATTAGCAGAGAGGCTCAGACATTTTGAGCTACATATAACTTTGTGACAAACCCTCAACTTACACATCCTAATTTTTCTGAGCATTGCCCTTCTCATCTACATGTCATCCTCCAGGACAGCACAGCCCTGTGACCATGTGGAGACTGCAGACCAGAGCTAGTCTCTCACACACAGCTCCTGGTTGCAGCTAGGGAACTGATCTGCAGACATCACTTGAAGTGATATTCAAACCTCAGCAGTGCATCGTGTCACACAAATAGGCCTGGGAATAATGAGCTGACTTTCCTCTCTCTAGTTTGCAGCTTTCTAACAGTTCTAATTTGCAATTTTTCCCAAATGAGACATTTGCATGTCAATTCTCTGCTACCAATTGCAAGATGGGCAGTATATGTCTTGATAAAGTAGCATCAGACCCTATTTGGATCATTAAAAGACCCTGTTTTAATCTCACCCAGGCATTTTAGGTGCTTAACAAACCAAAAAGGGCAGACTTTCCTTTAAGAAAAGCAGCAAGAAGCTGCTAAATATGTACTTTAACCACACTGAGCTTGCCAAGGTGAGTTCAGCAGTGCTATCTTGAGACTGACAGACAGCATTGCTTTGAAAATTTTGTTGGGTTTTTGTCGCTTTTTTTTCAGGAAAAGGAAAAAATCCCTAAGGTAGAAGAAGAAGCACAGTAAGGAAAGAGAAGGAAAAGAGCAACCTATAGCCCTTCACTAAGAGAGCTGTATCCCCTGGCTAAAAGTGCAGGCAGGAGCTTTCTGGAGGGTGTACAACAACATCACAAGCTGTTTTCTACGAATTGCTTCATGACACTCCATCCTGCCATCCAGTTTTTCAGCTTCAGTTCTATACTATATTCTTCATGCCTGTGTGCCCTTCAGGAAGTATTTTTCCTGCCTCATAAGTAGAGTGGAACAAGGACCCTCTTGCTATAGGTAGCAGAAAAGGCTGCAGGGCATGTAGGATGGTGTATTTTTGGGTCATCTTCCAACAGTCTGCCTGCTTTGGTAGTTTGGTATGCTGTTACTCCATTCTGCTATGCAAAAACACAGCTGAGAGGAGACATCTATCTTCCCATATGGATGGTCATACTTGTGGAGCGGTTTTCTCCATACAGATCCGTACCTTTGTCGCATTTCCCTCTCCACCACTAACACTGCGGTCAACATTAGTTATGCAGGCCATGTTCTCCAGCAGACATCGACAACAGTTTCTGTCTCAGGGAAGGCTAGATTGCAGTGGGATATGGAGAAAAAAAACATGTTCACTGCCCCACAGTAAGTATTAGGCATCACCTCTTTATTACAATCATTGCTGGTAAACAAGAACTGGGGCATATGTCAAAAATCTCTCCCTGTTATATGGGAGATAAAGTAAGAGAATTTATTCAAAAACATTGGAAAGGCCTTATACCAGTCTACACATCTCACAGGCTGGGATGCAATTGGGTCTTCTTTCACCTGGCCAAGGAGAACAAAACTTGTCCTAGCACCCAAGGGCTGAAGGGATCAGGAGAGAATTTCATCATGACTGGGAAAGTAACAGGGCTGTTCATCTGGAGGTGTCTGGGTTGATGCTGACAGAAATTAAATCTTAAATCACACAGTGGGGAAAATTTGTCCAGGGTTGAACTGGCAGTGGTATAGTGGGATCTAGCAAGCTAAACCTGCATGCTTGTAATCTGAAGCATCGCTTGGCTGAAAGCCTTTTTTTCCACACTGTTGGAATGAGAACAAACAGCTATCCTACAGTCAATTCTTTGCACTTCTAAAACACATGGCACAGATTTCCCTCAGAAACCTAAAACATACTTATAGGACTCAGGGTTCAAGCCACATGCTCGCCTAGGTGCTTTACCTTTAAAAATATTTAAGGCTCAAAAAGTTTCACCCATTGACCTTTTGCAAAACCTCTGGTGCTTGAATACCTTGTGATTTCATAAAGAGAGAATACTCCATACATTTCCCAAGAGATAGCTTTTAATTTAGTGGGAAAGTAAGCATTTTTGCAAAAGTTTAAAAGGGGTAACATATAACCAAGTTAGAGCAATTCACAAAGCACCCAGAACATGCCCACTCTCACACTTAGCAAAGTATAACCCATTGGATTTTAGTTATCCAAAATATTAAGAAAAGAGTAAAGAAAGAAAAGCGATTAGAGAAGACAAAAGGAATAAAGATAAGAAGAGAGAAGTAAAGAAATGGAGAAGAATAAGAGAAATATAGTTACCACTGAAAGGTCCTTGCATAGTGGCAGCAGGTCCTGGAGAAGAAAAAGAGGAAATAGAGACCATGTGCTCCTGTATTTATGTGTTCTGGCCAGTGTGACCACCACCACTCCCCCCAGGCAGGACCTCTGGCTCTACACACACAAACTGGTTCCAACCCAATAATAAAGTAATACTTTTGCAACTCCAGTGTCTTACAGTACTGCTCACAACATTAGAACTAGATGTTGTCCTCTATTTTCAATATTTTGGTTAAAAATTCATCACAATCTTTACAGTAGAAATGTTGAACATAATTATCACTGTAATAATTGCTGGCTCAGGTTAGATGCACGAAATTTTTAAAGCAGTGTATGGCTTAGTATACTAAATGCAGCAATGGTAGACTCTCTTGCAGGCTGAGATCATTTTTTCAGCATTTCAAAAATTGAGAGCCTGAAAACATGATAAATGCCTTTTAATGTACAGTTCTCTTGCAAGTAGATTGCATTTATGAAACATGAATAAATGCACACATCAAAAAAGGATACTTCAAAGCATACTTCAGTTACAGACATTGAGCTTGATTACTTGTTAAAAGACTCCACAAATCTTCCTTGGATGTTTGTCAGTCAACTAGCCTGGATCAACCTAACTTCAGTGATTTATAACTAAACTAAATTTATAACTAAACTAAACTGAATTTAGCCTAGCTAAAGTGATTTATAAGATGCTCATAGATAGCAAAGCAAACAGGGTGATAATTAAGTGTTTTTAGCTATACGAACATCAGGTACAACTAAAACGCATAACTGCACTGCAGAGTTTTTCTCTGCAATGGCCCACTATCACCTCCTGAAGGCTCCAGATTCAGACCAGCTAAAAATATAGTTCTGCCTTTTGTGTTGTTCTTAGCTAGCTGAGGTAGCAAGGGTTGTGGAAAATGGCTGTGTGAATTGAGCTGACTGATGCCCACCTGCAAGCACAAGTAGTTCCTGAGCCATTGCAGATAAATTTCCCCTGCCAGAAACAAGCAGGATCCTTATAGGTCTGAATTGTTATTAGTAATGCAGAGAAGTCTCATTGCACACCATAAAGGCTCATTTGATCGTGATAAAGGCAGTGATGAGAGGAAGCACAGAGACTTCTGAGTTCAGTATGAATGCTGCACTTTAAATCACTAGAATGAATTAAATTCTAAGAGAAAATTGTTATAAGGCACTTGGCCAAGGTGCCCGAGCTGGAAGGTTACTTACTGGTTTTTTTTCTCAACAAGTAAGTTTTCTGAGTGAAGTTAAGTCAAATATTCCTTGGAGAATCTAATTTATAGTAGACAAAGATTTTTACCAGTAGACTGGTAAAAAAAGTGGAAGGCACAGGAGAGGAGATCAGACCTGTCAGAAAGAGATGGCTTCACCCACATTTGAATTACTGAGTCATTATAATTAATTAAAAATAATATTTAATTAAATACATGATTATATGTATGTGTGTATATATATTCAATGAAATACATAATCACATTAATCTGAATTCGTTCTCAAGAAAAAGATACAACAGTCCAAATTAGAAAGTCCAAGTTGGAAGGAGAGAATGGTAGCCTGGGAAGAATAGAGAGACACTGTGTAAGCATGCAGAGATATTTTTAGGAAAGCTAAATACCACTTGGACTTGTCCCTGATGAGTGGTGTCAAAGGCAATAAGGCAGGCTCCTGTAAGTGCGCACACAGCAAAAGGAAGATGGAAATGTGGGCCTGCTGCTGCTGAATGTTGGGGGGGGGTGGGGCGTGGTGACATAGGACATGCTAAAAAATTGAGATACTGAATGCTTTTTTTACTTTGGTCTTTATTAGTAAGATCAGCTTCAAAAATATCAAAACATGGAGACCAAGAGGAAAGTCTGGAGCAAGGTAGAACAGGATCAGGGCAGGGAAAACTTAAAGAAACCGGACACACAAAAGACCATGTGCCCTGGTGGGATGCTCTCATTATTGCTAAGAGAGATGGCTGATATAATTTTGTAGTCAATCTCATTTATCTTTGAACAGTCATAGTGATTAGAGGAGATTCCTAAGTACTGGAAGAAAGCAAATGTCACTATTTATCTTCAAGAAATCAAGAAGAAAGATCCACAAAACTACAGGCTGGTCAGACTCACCTCACCTTTAGGTACCAGACTGCATATTCTCCTATAGCCTGTGGAAAGGATGCTGGTCAAGCAGGTATCCTCTGCATCCCATAAAGAAGGGATACTGCAGCCCACAGAGGACAACACACTGAAGGAGGTGGATAGTCCCTGAAGGAACAGCAGCCTGTGGAGATCTCATCTGGAGAGGCTTCTCCTGACAGGAACTGTGGCTCATGGAGGAACCCACACTGGAGCAGATTTTCCCTTAAGGACTACAGCCCATGAAGAGAACCTATGTAGGAGCAGCAGAGAAATGTGAGGAGGTATGAGTGGCAGAATAGAGCTTCCCCATTGCCATCCCTTCTCCACTGCTTTCGGAAGGAAGGAGGAGGTGGATGAGTCAGAAGTGGCAACAAACTAATTTTCACAAATTTGAGTCTATTTTGTCTGCAACAGTAAGTGGTAAGCAATCTACCTGTACCTATCTCAACCGATGAGCTTTCTTGCAGAGAAATTATGATACATACACAATCAACAACATGACAGCTTGCAAGTTGCCTCTGAGAATCAAAAACTCAGGGGCAAACAAATATCTCCCGACAGGCTCTTCTCAGCAGAAGGATTAAGCAAGACTAAGGACTGGAGCCTGAACCTGTACACATGTATAAAACAAGAGTGGCTCTGAGCCAGGTTGAATATAAGGGAGACCAACCTAGGGTTCCCAAGGGTTCCCTCTGTCTCAGTGTTTGAGACAGTATTGGTTTGGGTCGCACCTCGTTGATTAACTTGGTCTTTTGATCAGTTGAGGGCAGGGCTCCACTGTATAATATATCAGTTTGTTTGTTAAATTGATTTTTACTGTTTTACTTTGGCACTTGAAAAAGAGAAAAAAGATTGAAACTATTAAAATTATCAAGCCAGTTACTTAAGTGAATCCAGCAAATAAAACTGCCAGTCTCAGAATAAAAACATACAAGGATGTTAAAATAGCAACACAACCTCAAATGACTCATATTCATTGAATTTTAGAACAATTTACGTTGGAAGGGACCTCCAGAGGTCAGCTAGCTGATCCATCTGCTCAAAACATGTCTAATCAGATCAAGGGATGCTTGTCAACTCCTCATACATATGCATTAGAGTCTATGTTTTCTAACGTTTTTTCCAATCCTCTAAATTCATTACCAAGAAGAGAGATACTACCCCTATTATTTACAAAATGAAACTGAAAGAAACACAGTTTGTCTAATCAGAGCTGTAAATTCAGCACAGGCTCTGCCTCCATGGGTTTATATACGATCTTAATATCAGGCTGGATCAGCCTTCCAGATCTGGTTAACATGAGAGGGATCTCAGCATGGAGCAGTGACACAAAAGATGGTCTCCAGCCCTACACCTTCATGTAGCTTATCATCAGGCCACAATATGTCACAAAATACATGGCCAAACACTCCTAATGACCAGAGAAGACAAGGGAGATGGAAATTCAAATGTGAGATCTTCTTGATCAAAGCATCTCTCTTAGGTGCTGTTATCCCGTAAGTGGGTCCCAGAGCATAAAGGAGTGAGGAACAACTAGCACTATAATCACATGTAGGAATTCAATCTCCATCTGCTCTAGAGGAGCCAAAGATCATTATTTAGTGTTATCAAAATTATTAATGCGCTATTTAGCTTCACCCAACTCACCTCGAAGACAGACAGCAAAATTAATGGACCAAGAAAAGGAAAACAATGACCCAGAGATTGCACTTTTGTAATAGACAGTGTCTTACAAACTGTGACAAAAAGGGAAAGGAGATAAAGAAGAGAAAAGAGGCATAATTAATATTTCTGAATCACAGAGTTACAGTTTTCAGCAAAAATTTTGTCCCCACTCAGTTGAATTTTTAATTATAGGAGAGAAGAAATAAATTCAGATTTAAAACAAAAAAAATATTAAAAACTCCTGCTACAGAAATTTCAGGCAAAATGTTTCTTGTCCATCCATAAGGAACACCAGATAGCAACAAAGCAGTGCTTTTAGACTGTATCTGTATTTCAAGATGGAGATTAAAGAAGAAAGAATGATTCAGAAGAGAGAAAATAAACCCATCTGAATTCTGGAACAGATGCCTTATATAGAAAAAATTATTCCAAAGATCTTGCCTGTATTAAATGGTATCAGTGTAGGTTATCAAAGTTGCTGATACCAAAGGTTATCAAGGTCTAAATTCTTCCATCCCAATAAAAAAGCAACACTGAAAGCTGAACATACCTAACAGGGATGTAAACCAATCAAACAGCAACTTCCTTCAGGACACTGTCACTTGAGGTCTATAACCTAAAGCTTCTATCCTAACTAAATCAGGAACTGTGGGCTAGATATAGAAATTGCTAGGTAAAGTTTCAAGGCTTGAATTATTATATTATTATACACAAAGGGAGGTTACAGGTCCATAATGATTTATGTGTGATACAGTTACTTCTGCTTTCATTTTGGCAGCAACCATTGTCTTGGATGCAAGTCCTCCAAACACCACTGCATACGCTGCATCTAAGCTAAGTAAACTAACTGAGGATACAGTTTACAGGATGGAAATTTACAGAAATGAAACAAATTAGCACTTCTCAAGCTTAGCAATAGTCATCTGACTCTTCTGCTCTGAATGTGCTGAGAACACTTGCACTTTTATGACTGTAATTATGCAGCCCTTTTCAATGCTTGACTGCTTAGCCCAAGGTTTATAGACCCACACGAATTTTTGGTTGTTAATCCTGGCTGTTAGTTCTTCCTGTCATTTCCTCTTATGACAATCATAACTGATGTTTGTATTTACTACATATTTTATGAAGGTTTCACAGTAGCTTTTTAGGCAGCTTCATTCTGGCAGCATTGCAAGAGAGCCATTGTCCTTGATTGGTAGGGTTCTTCATCTCAAAGACAGATTTGGAATTGCAAACTGGGGAGGCCATCTCAGATTCCCCATTCCTCATGCTAGCCTTGCTGGGCAAGCAAAGGCAGTTCATCTTCCTTCATGTTCTCCAGCGTCGCTGACATTTCCTTTGGATCCAAAACAGGCACCTTTTTCTTTCACACAGTAGTTTTACAAGGTGATCTTTAAGACATCTAGAACAGTTTCATCATTGCCTTGTGAATGGACACTTATCTTTTAATATTGTGTGGTGATTGTATTGCAAACAGGCATCACCCTTACATTATCAGCTGCCGCTGATTTATCACCACATTTGTTACAGACCTATAATGGGGTCAGATTTATGCCTTCATTTACTTTTATGTCTTAAAGAGACCAGCACAAGTATCGCTTTTCATCTTTTCTGCTACTCAACTGAGAGGCTTTTCTGCCTTCTAAGCAGAGTTCTCTTCCAAAAAAAATCAAAATCTCCCTCCTAAGAAACATAACAATTAACACTTTGAAACAAAATTTGACTTTACTCACTACAGTATATGGCATGGAGGATGGTGGTTTTCTACACTGAGCAAATACTTTGCCAAAGGACAAAAAGAGGAAAAAGAAAAGGAGTCAAAAAAGGAAAACTCCCAGTCACTATCACCCTACAGGCTATTGCACCTTCTTATTTAACCAGACTCTTAGTAGTATTAACACCTCTAAATCAGCAACTATTTTTTCACAGAGAAATCCCTCCACCCCTATATGTGAAAAGAAAAACCTAGCATTGAGCCAGGTAGGGTCTTAATAGCACATATTCATTGTCCCATGTAGCTCCTGGGCATGAATTTCACCAGGAACTCTTCTTGCTCTGTTATACTAAAATTGTTACCTGAAATCTGTTAGCAGCTAGGAATCAAAAAAGAAAGCACAAAACAACAAAGACATGAGCCTCTTCCCAGGTGAAGTGGAGATCTCTGAGTAAAAAAAAATATCTGATTGCTGGATCTAAGAACTCTGTGCAATATCAATTCAGTTATAAACTACAAAGTTATCCATCTTACACACCTGTAGCACAACTGACTGCTCTTGTAAAGCATAGGTTATGGTTAATAAACTCGTCTTTGTTAAAGTATTGAAAATTTTCTTTCATTGCACTTCCAAAATGGAAAATGCCTTGATCTAAGTTTCTACTCTGGCTTTAAACATTTCTGCATATATTTTCAAGCACCATTTGCTCCCATTTCTCTAGTGATTTCTCACTCCAGAAACATTAAATGCCTCCCCATTCTGCTCTCTCCGTCATCTGAATCTTTTTTATATTGCCATGATTTCAAAATTAAAGAGGGTAGATTTAGACTAGATATAAGGAAAACATTTTTGGACAAGGATGGCAGGGAAACTCTGGAACACCAATGAGGCGTAGATGCCCAGATATGCCCCATCCATCCCTGGAAACATTCAAGGTCATGTTTGTAGAGGAGTTTCTTGAACAACAAGACCATAAAGTATTATGGGACTGTGTGGACAATCCAGGGTTTGAGAATGATAGTGCGTCCTTGAACACACTATAATCAAGAAGCTATGTTGAGATAAACAACTAATGAGGAACTAGGGCAGGAAGCTTGAACCAATGATACTATTGTTTATGTTGCATGAACCCTGCTGTAGACTATAACTGTACCCGTGTTTTGCAATAAAGACGAAGCATTCACCATACTCCTATGGAGACTGTGTCTGTATTCTGGAGCTCCCCTATCTTCACATGTTGGACAGTGCTCTGAGCAAACTGGTCTGGTTTGGAGACAACCATGCTCATTGCCGAGCAGTTGGACTGATGACCTTAAAGAGGTCCCTTCTACATCAAACTATTTTATAATTCTATGATCCAACATTTCTCGCAGAGACTTCTGACAGGGAGGAGTATATTATAAAACCTGCTTGACTAGCAAAGGATCCAAGGCTGTACTGTAAGGTAATTAGTGAAGAGCAGCAGTCAGGGAAGGGCAGGAGAGCCCACTTAGCCAAAGGTAAAAAATGATGGGTTGTGCAAAGGGCTGAAATTGTACCTGCCCCTACCTGCTGGGACTCACTGCTTGAAGAGGATGAAAGACTTCTATCTTCTCCCCCTTTTCTTAACAGCAAAATTTTTCTCTGGGTAATGGCTGATTAAACACTTCTGTCATGGGTATAAAAATGAAAGTTAAAAACGATCGGGCCGCGGTGCGGCGACTGCCTTGCGCTGGCAGCCCTGACGACTGCTTTCTGCTCCGGGGCCGCCCGCCCCATGCCCGCATGGTTGTTTTTTCGGTCGCCCCTTCCCCCCCCACCACCACCTCCGGCGGCGGGGACGGCAGGCGCTACTGCCGGGAGGTGCGGCTCCGGTTCGATGCAGAGTTTTGGCGCTGTGCGGCCCCGACTTTGCTGGCCAGCACGAGCGGTGATCGCGCCGTCCAGAATGACGGCGGGAGACGCGATTCCGCTCCCGGGCTGGGGCTGGCCATGGCTCCGCTCTGAGCCGGGGCGGGGCTGGGGCGCCGGGCTGGTCGGGCTGTGCCCACAACCGAGGCGTGCACCGGTGGGGGGTTGCAGCGGGGAGCGTGGTTCCGGCCCGGTGCGAAATGGCGGCGTGGTGCAGACTCGCCGATGTGAGCGCCGCTCCCGCTGCCTGGGTTGCC
>VYZS01103961.1:35940-55678 GCA_013400695.1 Neodrepanis coruscans
GGAGGAAAGGGGGGAGGGGCGCGGTTTTGTAATCCTCTTAAGTTGTTCTCCTCAGTCGGAACTGGCCAGAGGGAAAGGCTAAGGGGCCCTCAAGACCACACGCTCCCTTCTAAATACCGTGGAGTCTCTTTGCTGGGCTCTGAGAGAGACAGACACAAGCACTATTCGCCAGAGCGTCCTTGCCCCAAACGAGGGCCCTGGAAGAAATTTATTTATTTGATTTGTCTGTTTTGTACTTTGTTTGTCGGGTTTTGGTGTTTGCGCAAAATAAACTGTGATTGTTTGTGTGTTCTCTTCATTTTTGGGGTGTGTTTGTGACTTCTCTCAGAGTTTCTGCTCCAAAAATCACTGAATTTGTGGTAAAACCACCACAACTTCATACTGCAGTACTTAAGACACTGTTGCTGAGATACATAGCTAACTTCTTTTGTAGCAAATACCTGACAAAAACAATCATACAGAAGCATTTAGACCTCATACAGAAGGAAATTGTTCAGGAAGTACCTCTTAAAAAAAAAAAAACAAACCCCAAACAAACCAAACAATTCATTTTTGAAAAGCAGCTGTTACAGTTTAGCTCCAACTTCCAGCACCACCATCACTTCTGCCCCTACTCCAATCAGCAGCTCCTGCTACTGCTCCAGCCGCCGGTCCAGTGCCACTCCTGCCACCCACTGCTTCTACCACCTCTCGGGGAGAGAGAAAGGCTCCCCCTGCCATTCCCTGCAGACATAACTAAAGGAATCTAGGAAAGCCCCACCAAAATGAACCCAGAAAAGCCTTGCCATCAGAGCTTCTGCTGCTCAAGTCACAAGAGACCACGTGGCAGTTTTTTGGGCAGAGAAGATTCCTTTGTCTCCAAATGAAAAAACTTTTTTCTAGGTTCTTCTCATTTTAACCAAGAGGGTGTTTTTTGCATGCCCACTCTGCTTTGTCATAATTCAAATTTGTTTTCTGAGTTTTTTTTGTTTATTTGTTGCTTAATAAAGAGGCATTTTTTCACATATATCCAGGTGTATTTGGTTGCTCTCTTGCACATGATATTGGTGAAAACCAGGGGTATTGAATGCGAGGGAGAAGACTTTTGTCCAAGGTCTCCACTCCCTCCAAATTATCTCAAACCAAGACAGCAACCCCATAGAGAACTATGTTTTTCCCCACATGACCCATTCCACTGGACTAAAATACACAGAAATATATTTTTCACTCTTTGTAAGAAAGTCTAACTCAAAAACGCCCCTTTGCTTATGATCTGTGCTTTCTCTAACTATCTTGAAATGAGAGCACTCAAAAAGAGGAGACACACACATAGAAATATATAAATATATCTATTTATCTGTCTATCTATCACATTTTGTTTACTCTGTTTGCTTCCTAATGTTGGCACTTTGTGGAAAAAAACCCCCACATAATAATCTTTTACACACTAGATGATTCAAGGCGAACCAACTAAAGAAGCTGAAAAGATTGATGCAAGATTTATGATTCAAAATCCTTGGGGTTCTTGCCAAGTCAGAAGGATGAATTCTTCCGTGGTGTTAGGATAGGTCTATTTCCTTCTGTGTGACTCACAGTCAAAAGATAAATTAGAGTTGAGAAGTGACAGCTCTGCTCAGGACAGGCTAATGACAGGAAACCTAATGGAGAAAAGCAGGTTTAAGAGGGAAGATGGTCTCTCCTTTTTGTTGCAGGTATATTCTGAAAATCGACGTGTCTGAAGGTCTACTACCTACCACAAATAGCAAATTTCAGCTCCATCTTTTTGAAATTTACCATCACTAGTAGAATATCAGTGCTGTTGGAAGAGTAATCACAGGTGACCAACTCCTTAGGAACTGTTCTTTCCTTCACCACAAGTTAAGACAATAAATTAGACTACTTAAATAAAAAGTTTTGTATGGGTAATGACTGTCCCATCCTGACTATGCATAGCATTTATCACCTAGCTACTGATTGCTAGTTTCAATGTGAGTTCAATAGAGATGGTTCGGAAAAAAAAGAGTATTGAGGAGACAGTCACATTAAATTACCTAGCTCAGGCTCTGAGAAGGGCTTGTAGTTCTTTCTTCTTCTTTCCTACCTGAGATCTTCCCTCTCTCTCTTCTCCCTTTAACAGTCTTATTTTCTGGGGCTACAAGACATTTTTTTCCTCTCCTTCTGAGTGCTCGGTTAACAAATACAGGAGGCATATATTATCAGTATTCTTTGGAGACCTCCTACAGCAGTGGGATGAACAATGGGCCTCAAACCATGACTAATTTTTAGCCCAGAAATATGGTGTATGAACATTTTTTAAAATGTAAAACCATTAGTCACACAATAGTTTATTTAAACTAAAACCATATTATTATCCCCTCATTATTTTACCTGGTATATTTTAGACCACTTATCTCAGTGGTTGCTATAGCTACCTGCTGAGTGTCTTTGACTGGAGTGTTTGCAGTAATCAAACTTAAAGACTTCTTATAAAATAGTGTGATTTGACTAAAGAGGAACCTGGGCAAAATTGCCCATAATTGTATTCTTTTGCTCAGTGCTGCAGCTTTTGAGTGAGCTTGGCCCCCTAACTGGTCTCCGAGTAAGCACCATTAAGTAGGGTCCTCAGTCCCCACTATAAAATCACATGAAGTTAAAGGTTTGGAAAGACCTCTGGAGGTCTGTAGTCTAACCTCCAGCTCAAAGTGGATCCAGACAGGATTAGGACCTTGTCCAGACTTGTTTTGGAGTGTTGGAGATATCCAAGGACAGAGGAAGTATAAAAAAGCCAGAGCCTGACACTTCTCAGTGGTGTGCAATGAAAGGACAAGAGGCAATGGTCACAAACTGGAACACAGAAGGTTATACTTGAATATCAGGAAAGCCCTGGCACAGGTTGTCTTGAATGGTTGTGGAGTCTCCATCCTTGGGCATATTCAAAAATCAGCTTGATATATTCCTACACAACCAGCTCTAAGTCATCCCTCATGAACAGGGATGTTGGATGGCTCCAGCGTTCTCTATTGATCTCAATTCTGAAATTCTGTGAGACTTCTCAGAAGCATACAAGCTTATTAGAGGCTCTGCTCTGATTTTTGAACTGAGACAAAAAAACATGGACATCTGATTTCCAGAAACACCCTCAGAGAAACTTACACTCGCCGAACATTCAGCCTCCACCCACATCACCACATATGCAAGGACACTGTGTAGGGCGATTCCCAGCAAGACACTTTCCAAGCAGCATGTTTCTGTCCACAGTGACAGCTGTTTGTCTGGAAACCTTTGTCTTCCTCCAGGGACCACCATCACCATCATCATCAGTTTATCACCTCTCTGTGCTGCACTGCTGGCTCAGCCCAACCGCTCTGAGCTTCAGCAACTGCCCAGCCAGGGTGTTCCTGTGTGGCTGACCCTGTGATGAGAAGACACAGGCTGTTTCATGTAATGGGATAAAATGCACAGATAAAAACACTGAGAACTGGGATTCTTAGGTTTTCTGTTCACTGCTAGAGAATTTGTCTTGGTGCCTAAGGCAGAAGTGACAGTGGGTCTTTCCCAAACACTCATCAGTGGCAGGAAGCAACAAGGGTGACTGGCTGCTCAGTAAGTAAATGTGAGCAGCAGCTGAACAAGATAACTACAGTCAACAGCTTCACCAACAATGATGCAGTCCCACGTACCACAGTACAGCAAGTAGGAGAGACACAGTGAGACCTTCAACTTAAAAGCCAAATGCAATCAGAATCTGGGGCAATCCCTGTGAGACACTGGATTTGAATCTCACTGAATTATTTGGGTCGAAAAACCCCAATTGTGTTTGGGTGTGGTGTGCAACAGCTGTTAGGGAGGGCCGACCCTGAAGCCAGCCCCACAAAAGGCACATGGCCTGCAGCCTTGGTGCATGGAGGGCACATGGTCATGGAATGCCATGTGGCAAAGTCAATCAAAAAGGCCTGCCTGGTAGCCAGCCCATACCATGCCCTCTGGGACATTTATGTGGATGCAGCATCCCTCACTCTGGCCTGGAGGGCACTGAGCAGTCAGTGACTGGATATCCCACCAGTCACTGGTGAGGGAGGGACAGCCACAGTGGCCAGAACACATAAATATAGCAGCCTTTCCTCTTGGGACCTGCCATTGTAATATAACTTTCACAGGATTCTTCAGTGGTAGCTATTTAATTCTGTTATTCTAATCTCTTCTTCATTCTTTCTTTACTCTTTTAACGTCTCTTGTTTTCTTCACTCTTTCTTTATCTGTTTTGAGTAACTTAAAACCGATGGGCTGTATTTTACTAAGCTGTTTCTGTCTGCTTTTGGTGGAATGCTTCTGCTTTGTTTATATGTTACCCTGAAACCTTTTGCCAAAATGTGTTATTTTCTCACTAAATTAAAAGAAATCTCTTGTGAAAGTGTGTTACTGTTTTCTCTGTACGTGACTTCAGGATAATAATGAACTAAAGGCTTTTCAAAAGTTTGGTGGGCAACCTTTAAACTCTTTGATATATTTTTAAAATTAATACTTCCATTTGAGCTTGTGGCTCAGGGACTGGGGTGTTACAAGTCCCCACTTGGCAGAAAGTTCGGCTCATACCCTTAAAGACAAAGAAGCATGTACTTCCAATCTCTGATTGATCCTGTTAAAGCGGTGACAGACAGAAACTCACACTGAGCCTCCCAACACACATTGCTGCTATCAGAAACCATCCTGCTCAGTACCATAGCAGTAATCCTGTGCTTAGCAAAGAAAACTGGGATGTCTTAGTGAGTTATGGGCGGGAGAACTATTTGGGGTCTGAGAGGTGCCCATGGCGGGTTGGGGAGTGGAGCCAAGGCCCTGCAGTCAGACACAGGGCTAACATGAGAAGAGTCACTATAAGCACCGGACACGAACATCAGATAAGGAGGCAGAGAGAGTGAGAACTAGACATCACAACAGCCTACTGGAACAGCATCTCAAGGTCTCCCTGAGGGGAATGTGTTTCCCTGCAATGGTGCAATGGCAGCAGCAGCTCAGGCCCCAGTGGGAGGGGGATTTCTGGGTCCCGGGATGGGTCAGAGAATGGGGAAGGCCTCAGATGGGGAGGCCAATCATCACTGAGTGATGCCTGCCACTGAGGAGCATTATATAGACCTGGGGGATCACATGTTTGGGGAGCGGGTCTTTGGAACGGGTCTGTAACCTGCTCCCTGATCACGCAGAATAAACACACCATTCTCATAACGAGAATTTGTTGCAAGTTTGGCTACTGCACATCACTAGGGCCTTTCAACAACAAAAGTAAGAGACAGGAATCATAGCAAGCTGCTCCTTGTTTGGCATTCCTGAGCATCACAAACTCCTTTCTGCATTCCTGTGCAAAACCATGCGCTTCTGCACAACACAGACAGCCAGAAAACCTTCATCATGGAGCTGCCTGCTCTTTCCAAATGGTTCCAACATTAAACTTTCATACTGCCTGCACATGAATCCCAGGACTTAGCAATGGTAGGGGTATATTCTCAACTCACTTCTTCATGAAAGTAGCACTATCCCCAGCACAGGACTAGAGAAAGATCTCATCTATCAGCTGACAAGAGCACAGCCCACTTGCCTCACATAAAAGGATTGTGTGGAAAGATTGACAAAGCTGCAGGAGATGTACTTTCAACACATGAAACACAATTTGTCCTGTCATGATCAAAAGCCACACTACCACATCTCTCACCCCCACCACTCAAATGCTGTTGTGCACCATGCAAAATAAAATCAGCTTTGGCCAAAAGTTGACTGCAACAGGCACTGAAAGAGCTTCATCCATATAAGGCAGATGAGCCAAGAAGACCTGAAAGCTTCTTTGACAGGAGAAAGGTGCCAACCAGAAGGTAGGTAAGGAAGGTTGGACTGTGTTTTCTAGCCTCATGTACCAGGACTCATGGCTCATTTAGTTGCTGGACCAAAACCCACTCCATGAGGAAGCTAGAATGTCTCTCAATGGCTGTGGTGTGCAGGATATTGCTTGAGATGTAGAAATCATCCCATTGCTATCCCATGCTTACACTACTGGAGCCACTGCTGAGGGACCAGGAAAGCAATATCTCAAGGACACTGGGATTATAAGAGGGGAGTAGTTCCACGCTCCAACCAAATTCTGTGCCCTATGTTATTTACCTGCGTTGGACTTGCCCAAATAGCCAGAAACAAGTTATTCATTCATTTTCTTTGCCACGGAGAAAGGAAACTCATCTCCAGTCCCCCTTGTGTGAGCCAGACCCTAAACTACTGCAGGGATTTCTGTCCATAAGGACAGAAACTTGAGGGTCCAAATTTTTGTCAATTTTTACCCAGGCCTAGATCTCATTGGAAGAAATTACACTTATATTGGTGTCAGAAGATTCCTATGTCCAAAAGGAAAACCAAAGACACAGAAAGAAGCAACATCAAGATGATAAGGAAGTTCTCCTTCCACCATGACATCTGTGTCTGACTCAAGAGGCAGTGAGAAAAAACCAAACAAACAGAAGCACTGGGTTGAATTTTTTGGCCTCTGTATCCTGAATCATATAGCAGGATCAGAGGACAATCCCAGGTCACTGAAGTGGCTACAGGATTGATTGCAATCATCAGGAGTGCAAGGTCATATCAAAAGTAAAGCATGCTGCTTCAAGATGGATGTCTTTGGTGGCACAAGTACTGATGCTCTTGCTTTATCTCAATCTGTCTTCCCCCTTCCATCCAAGCAAGAAGGCCTTGGAGATTGCATTTTATTAGGGCAAAAAGGCTGACAAGTTGATCTATTCTGATCGAGCCTGGGACACATAGGGAGGGTATTTGTTCCTGTTGTGGAGAAAATAAACTCAGAAGCTCATGCGTGCTTAGAGGCTAGCTTTTGTTAACAAAGGGATCTCCAGAAGAAACAAGCAAGGCTTATCCCTTGTGACTTGCCCCAGGAAAATTGTGCATGGAAATTAAAGAAGGTTCCCAACACATACAACACAGAAGAGAAATGACAACAGCAAAACCCAGTCTGACTTTTCACCTGAATATTTTTCTTCTGTTCAGAAAACTCTTAGGCCCTAAAGCAATAGAGGTGACTAGTGCAATAAGTCTGGGGGAAGAAGAGAGAGACATGCTGGATGATTGCTGAAGGAGCAGCATTGGTAAACTACTGAAGCAACAGCTCTTAAAGCTTGAGATTTGAAAGGGAAAACAGTTTAGCATCACTTCTATAAGCCACACTTGGCAGCAACAGGCTGGTGGAGAGTAATTTTTTGGCTTTGTGTCCATGGCTTTTTTGGAACCAGTCTACCTCATGCCCACATCTTTGCTTTAGGGCTGTAGTTCTGCCCTTTCACAATTGTGAAGGCTCTAGCAGATTGGTCATGTGACTTTGCTTGTTGTATCTTATCTATTATAGCCTTTGTTCTTTATAGCATCTCTTCCTACACCAAATCTTTCCCTTCTGCTCCAGACCCAGAAAGTGCTGACAAATTCGGCACTGGCAGCCTGTTCTTCAGTACCATTATGGTGCCCTGCACCTCTCTTTGAAAGTCCTTTTGTACACTACAAGTGAAGTATAAAAAAAAAAACAAAAGACCTTTCCAAATTGCGCAACCAGAAAATTTTCATCCAAGCCTTTTTGGTGAAACACCATGCACAGCTCATTTTTCCGTACCTGAACAAGAATAAAGAATGGCATTGTTTTAAACCTTTTCACTGATCGATTTTTCCAATCTGAACTGTATAATGAATATATACATGTGTAAAAGTAGGTCTATTAAAAAGTTGTCTTCAAAGTCTGTGTGTCAAAAAAAATCTGCAATGGTTCCACCTTCACCACTACATGTTGCATTTCAGGCACATTCCAAATTTGCTTTTTATTGCATCATCTTCTCAGTAATTACAGCTTTGATACTACACTACGCAACAAAATATTAAGCTACAGAAGAGAATAATAGAGCACATGTCCTATGAAGAGCAGCTGAGGAAGCTGGGGCTGTTTAGACTGGAGAAGAGGAGGCTCAGCGGAGACCTTATCGCTCTCTACAACTACCTGAAAGGAGGTTGTAGTGAAGTGGGTATTGGTCTCTTCTGCCACGCAACTAGGAGAAGGACAAGAGTCCACAGTCTGACGCTTCTCTGGGGAAAGTTTAGGTTAGACATTAGGAAGAAGTTCTTTACATAGAGACAGATTAGGCATTGGAATGGGCTGTCCAGGGTGGAGTCACTGATCCTGGAGGTATTTAAGAAGAGACTGCATGTGGCACTTAGTGCCATGGTCTGGTAGGCAAGATGGTGTTAGGTCAAAGGTTAGATTCAATGGTCTCAGAGGTCTTTTCCAACCTAATGGATTCTGTGAATCTGTAATTAGTATTTATTTGAACATCAGGTAAAATCTGCTTATTCCATGTTCTGTATGCACAAAAAGAGTACTTCATAAAAATAAATTTAAAAAGTTAGTGGGAAAAGCTGGAGGTTTGTTTGGCTCACAAAAATACATACCTTAGATTCACAGGGAAAATTGCTCTTCACAGTTCAGAAATCACACAGGTTAGCCCCAGGCACTTAGTGCATAAATAAAGTATAAGTTTTCTCTGCTTCCAGGGCTTACACTCTTGAAACAGCTGGATCTAATTGTTAACACTCAAAGCAATCTTGTACATTTCTCCTAGGACACAAATACTGAAATTTTTTTTTTTGTGAAATAGAGAGCAACTAAAATAAGGAAAAAGTTAATGTTGGTTAACTGCGAAGTGACTTTACCATTACAGTGATCTAGAGAACATTAGTTTCCAGCAGTATCAGGACTCTAACCTCATCTTCATTTGTTTCATTCTATCTCTTACCTTTCAAGGACAGCCACACGTCAAAGTAACTCATAGACATGGTGATGGAGGGAGAAATATTGAGCTACAAATGGCAGACAAGCACATTTTGCTGAGATGTTTTTCTGTGACCTAAGGCTGTTCAGCACAAAGGGCTTGGAATCTGATTCCATTAAGCCCACATACTACGCAGATGAGTTTCACAGCCTTGCTTCACAATGTCTCCTGGTCTCTTCTTAGGCCTTTGACCTTACACAAACACAACTGTGTGTCAGGCACCATGGAAATGGACCCCTTCTCTTTCCAGAACCACAAAGCAGCCCCTCCCCAGGCTCCACAGAGGACCATGGCTTCAAACATGTGCCTACCCTGAGTCCCAGCTTCGAAACTCCTGCAAAAGTCTTTTCCCCTTGACTTCTAGAAAAGACTGGACCTGAACTGTCCCTGGAGGAATTACCAAAGAACAGATATTGATGGAGAAGGATGGGTCTAGGCTTTGGCATATATATACACCTTTGCTCTCATTCAGGAGTTATGAAGTAGAGATAATGAAGCTGGTCTTCAACACGGGAAGACCAGAGGAGACCAGGAGTGTAATCATATGCTCAAAGAATCATTGGTGGGAAGGATCTTTGCACTTCTCTAGTCCCACATCTCTCTCAAAGGAGCACTACACTGAAACTAGATCCGATCCATTGTCACTTTGTCCAGCAGACTCTTGAAAATCTCAAGGAAGGGGATCCCACCTCTCTGCTCCTGTGCCCTGCCCCAGGGCTGATTCTGGAAACTACTCAACTTCCCATACCTTAGCTGGTGAACACTGCATGTTGGTTAGCACTGCCTGAACAATTTAGCCTCATCACTGTTGCTACTGCCCTTCAAGGGAGCTGGTAGGGAAAAAAAAGACAACAATCAGAATCTGATGTATATTAATAATCCTTATTATCATAATAAAGTATGAAGTACCTCTTATAGGTGAAAGAAGAACATGGGTTCAGGAAGAAAACGTAAGTCTTTAATGAGCAACAATTTAAAATAGCTAAATATTGTGACAAGCTATCTGCGTATACACAAAGTCTTTTTTATGTATTCAAGCATCAGCTGTTAAAAACAGCAAAATCATATATTCTACACAGGAGGAAGAAAAGTTAAACTTGTGCAGTCTGTTACCTCCATTGTAGCACAGCAAGAAAGAGTGTTTGTTTAAACCAGCTTAAGTACAACATAATATGCAGCTGATAATGGAAATGACTTGGGTATGAATATCCATTTTAAACATGTTTATTTCACAATTCACAGAAAGGTCAAAATTAATGTTAGACCAAAAGAATGTTTCAAAGTACAATTATCTTGAGATTAGGAGCAAAGAACACTCCTATTAAGTTTACCACCTGAGGTTTAAATTTCACATTTTTCTACGTATTTTTTTTAAACAAGGTACCTCACAGGCTATTTTGGGAGCTGCATTAAAGACGTCTTATAGCTGCTGGCCATAATTCCCACTAGCTGCTTTCTCCGCTAACCAGCCCTAGTTCTCCAGAGTTTACAAATGATGTTTCCAAAGACGATGTGGAAGTTAATTTTTTTTTTTAAATCTGATTAGCCTGCTAGTCTCATTGCCATATTTCTCTCAGTTTAACTCAAGGACTCATCTTTCTACTATTGCAGCCATTTCCCCAGAGACAGTGAGAAGGGAGCAGGTTAAAAAAAACACACTAATCAATGTTGTGAATGCAAAAGCCACACAGAAAAGTAATCGTTTTCCTGCCTCCTGGAGTTTGCTATTTCCCTCCTCATTTTCACAAGCTTTTCAAGACTCTTTGTTGACATTCTTATAGTGATCCAATGCTCTCTGTGAGCAGATGGCATCAAGCTCAGAAGTCTTACACATGCCATGTTATATTAAGCCCTGTCTGACTCAAAGTTATTCCCAGTATGATATTATTGTCTTTCTTGGAATAAGCAGCAAACCCATCTTTAGAGTTTTTTCAGGCTGATGTGTTAGGAAGAAAAAGTAAATGCATAAGCCAGATTTTCTCAGAGGCTGCTCTGTATTGATTATATCTCAACATCTTATTTATTCAATGTGTATTTTAGAGAGAATACCGTATATCTGCTAATTCCAAGCCTACTTTTCCATTCAGTCTTCTGTTCTGGGAATACAGTTCACTTTCTATTCTCATTATTGTGAGAAGGACTCATCCTTCCCTGTCCCCTACCTCCTTCCAAGACAAGTTTTCTCTTCTCTTCTCTTCTCTTCTCTTCTCTCCCTCCTCTCCAAGACATACACAGATGATCATGACTTGCTCTGTCGTTAGGTACCATACTTTCATCCAGCCTAGCCTTTTGATAGTTGCCCTCACTCATTCAGATGTCACTATGCAGAAAAGAATTTCATTGCTCCTTCACTTGCTGTCTATAAAAGTTATCCACAGGGCAGATCAATAGCAGCAGCATCCATATTTGCACATGGAAGAAACCTGTTCTAGTCAGGACTCTATC
Source organism: Neodrepanis coruscans (assembly GCA_013400695.1). Classification (NCBI taxonomy): domain Eukaryota; kingdom Metazoa; phylum Chordata; class Aves; order Passeriformes; family Philepittidae; genus Neodrepanis; species Neodrepanis coruscans. Next base: position 47,226 of record VYZS01103961.1, read on the forward strand.
TCTAAAACAAGCTCATCTAGAAGCTGAATTACATCAGCACACCTCAGCCAGAAATGAGCCTGCTGATGATAGGGAAGTTCCTTCTATGTCACAGCTTTGAAAGGGGCTGCTTCTTTTCCCATCAAACACCAGCTCAAATTTTGCATTTGCCTGCATTTTTGCATGGAAGTCATCAAATGCAATGCTCCTAAGAGTCAGGAGTGCTGGAAGAAGAAAACTACTCCAGGCCTCTGCCCTGTTGCAGTTAATACCTTACCGCTTAAGCAGCTATAAACACACTGTGTTCGCCCTAGCAAAGGATGGTTAATAGTTGGGCTCAGTATTCTTAAAGGTCTTTTGCAACCTGAACAATTCTATGATTCCATGATGGGGAGTTCCCTTTAATAAGAGAGAGAAGCAGGAATGTATGAGTGTTTGCTTTAGGGTGGATGATGAGTCAGCTGAAAGCTGGTGAGTCAGCCCCTGAGCAAACTCTTCTGGTGGAAGCTGGTTTGGGACTTGGACTAAGTAGTCTTTAGAGATGCCTTTTGTGACTCTCAGATCCATCAGGACAAATTCCTAGACAATAGGAGAAAGGCCATACACAGGAAAAAAAATTAGCTTCCCTCCAAACACAACAAATGTGAACCTTAGTCTCCTTTTATCATCTTGTTCATAGGCTTTTTCTTCCTCTTTAACTCCTCTCCACTCAGAAAGGGAGAAAATTAAAGCCATTCCTATTTAAAGAGAGGACTTCAGGTGATTCATTAACTATTCAGGCCTAGGGATATCATTTGGAGTTCTGCAAATGATGAAGGACAGTATGGGTTCAATTAATTTGATCAGAATTTCAGAAACCTACACATTACAAAGGTGAGGCCAAACATGTGGTTGTTAACAACCATGCCATGTGGAAACAATATTGCCTAATTACACAAATAACACACATGCTTACAATTGTATAGAGGTTCAGAAGTAATTTTTGAGAGGTTTTCTGCAAGATCTCTGTGAGTGTATCCTTTACCCACCAGGGTATTTTCTGGCTAATGGACTGTAAGAGTTATTTAAAAGTTGGTTTTGTTACTTTAATCTTGCTTTTTACGTGTACAATATGTACTATGCGCCATTATGCATGTTATGCTAAAGTCATCGATATGAAGCAGAGGAGTCAGCTAACAAATCCAGAGGTGTTAGAATAAATATCTTCCACCTAATGTCTTTTGGACAAAATAGACCAGGAAAAGCCAAATCAGCCACCTCTGAGTTCAGATCCAGGAATTTAGTATAGAGGGATAATTTATGGAAAGATTTTAAGTCTTGGGGTTCTGTGGCAAACAGTGATGCAATAATTGCCATTTACACAGTTTGAACTGCTAGCCCAACACACACACAGTGGTAGAAATTTCACTTTTATTGGCAGGGAATCAGTCCCTGAAAAATGAACACAGATGGACAGACGACCTTTGAATCCATGAGAGGCAGGCAGCTGCTCAGAGTTATTTGGCACACAAAAGTCTACAGCACTCATTACACTGTAAGAAGATAGGCTTAAGACTGCCTGTCTGGTATAGCTGTATCTTCAGGCTCAAGAGTTCCCACCCCAAGTGCCAGAGGCTGAGAAGGACCTTTAAAGAGAAACAGTTGTTTGTGTCATTTCTTCTGGTCACTGCCAGAATGACAAGACCTCTTCCAGAAGAGCTCTCCATTCCTCAATATTCTTTCTTTAATGAACAGTTCCTAAGAACATGAATAAGAAGAGCAGACCACAACCAGTGAGAACAACTATGGACACCAGTCATCACCAGACACCTCTGTACTCATGAGGGTGGTTCAAGATTGAGCAGGGAAGTGAAATCAACTCAGTAATGTCAAATAATGAAGGTACAGGAATCAGCATATCTAAAGCACAGCTCATGGAAAGGCCAAACGAAAGAGTCTGAACTGAAATACAACCACTAGAACAAGGTTGCTTTCCCAACAGTGTGATTCCAAGTTGCAGATGCACCATATTGGAGTCACAGTCACAGTCCCAGGAAGAGGTGCAAAGTGTGAAGAGCCCATTTTTGTTTTCTGTAGTCCTGAGAGCACTAGAAGCAAAAAAAAGTAACAATACAGATGATGTTTTGTGGTGAACAGGGAGTAGTCATTTCTGCAGAGCTAACAGTGAATCCAGATCTCCTGAATACTTATTCTGTGGCCCAGGGCCTCTGACATGACCGTCTTAGCCAACTTGTACAGATTAGAGAGAGAAAAAAAGAGTAATTCTTAGGAAAAATCCAAGGAAAAGATTCACCTTATTTGTGTTGTCCCACCTTTTCTCAGAGGGGTGAAGTTATCCTTCTGTAAAGTAAGGAGAATGACACTTAGAGAGTGTTTTGAGGTTCCTTTTATTATTAATGTAACAAAAAAATAAGTGTGAGAAGTTTGCAGTGCTGATGGGAGTATTTGTAGACAGATGGTCAGACATAGGATCTTAAAAGCATGAAGATCAGCTAAGAACACCGGTATTTTTCTGAAAATAGCTTGAGATACTGAAAGAGGGAAATCACGTCTTCCACTTTTAGTTCTGGGAATTCAGTTGCAGTCTCCAGTTGTAAAACCTAAAAGACCACAGCAAATATGAATATGGTCATAACTTGCACAGGACTACAGATTTTATGCTGACCTGCCAGTATATGATCTCATCAAGGAACATATAAAAGATTTAACTGGTGTTGGTATTCCCTGCTTCACCATTTTTGACTGAATGCTTATAGTACCAGCCTAATTTTTTAACTTTTCTTTCACAATTATCCCTTTGTCCATATCTGTTGAAAATGTCTTCAAAATGAACAAAAGTGATCATCTTTTGCTTTCTCTGAGCCAAGTCACGGGGTGAACGGAGCAGAGGATGGAAGGATTCACCTGAAAAAGCACAGCCATGAAGTAGCCTCAGATGCCTCTCTCAGTGCATGGGAGCAAGATTGCTCACCATGCCTTTGCACCAGTTTTGGGTCTTCTCCAACTTGAAGATAAATTAAGGGCACTGCTTCTGGCCTCGTCTTTCATTTTCTTTCATATGATCTCACTCTCTTCCAGGGATCCCAAAATATTTCCTGCTTAAGTAAAGGCAGGCACAGCCTAAGGACATTGTGTGGCTTTCTGGGTCTCAGAAACCAGTTAGAAAAAACTTTTCATTTAACTATAAATTTTCCATACACTTCTGTTCTCCTGCACATAATCTTCCTGCTGTATTTTAGATGTATTGGTTAAATTTTCCCACCCCACTATGAGACTCTGGGAGTTGGTGCATGGCAGCAGCCCCCATCCCCACCCTGCAGCAGCCCTAAGCTTGGATGCTGGCCTTGGAGCAGTGGTGGGGTGAGGGAGATGAGATCCTGAGGTAAGGGCCCTGCAGAGAACTGAAGACAATAAAGGAAACCGCAAGTTCTGGTTTGTCTCTCTGGCTTTGTGAACGCATGCTGTGAGGTCTTTGTGCTGTCCTGCCTGCCGCTCCCCCCGCACTCCATGCTGCCAACCGTGCCAGTGCCCACTCACCACTGCCGATCACTGCCACTGCAGGAGCCTGCTCTGCCCTCATCAGAGCTGGCACCATTCGCAGGGAGGTCCTGACATAACCACTGCCACAGACCTACCATTGGAGCCGGCATCAATCGTTCAAAATCCCAACACAGCTGTGGGACTGCCACAGTTGCAATTTTGTAGGGATGGGTTTCTGTTCCAGGAGGTCCCACCTTCTGGCATACATTGTAGTTAAACCAAGACACTTTCTTATTCTGGGATCTAGTTAGAATTACCACTTAATAGCATTTGGCTTAAGCCCAGAACCCTCATATAAGATGTTCTTGTGAAGTATTCAGACATTTAGGGCTGTGATGCTTAGCCTCCGATTCCTGATGCTGTGAAATTTCCCAGAAAGCCGAGGCATGAAGCAGGTCATGGTTTTTTCTTGCCTGTACCCCCTCCTCCGCAAAGCTGCACCTTTCTATCCCACCATCACAATCATTCCCACTGCCTGATTTGAAGGGTCTTACATGTAGGCTCATTGGAGAACAGGTGATACCAGGCCAGTGTTGACTGACCATCCACCAGCCATGTGAAGTATTTCCCAAGTGAATTAAGACTTGGCTTCATGAACAATAGAGTGTGCGTCTAGGCTATGATAGGCCAAATCAGTTATCAGGAACCCCAGAGAGGATAGACCTTCGCAGTTGCAAGTGACATGCTACAAATGGGAGGATAAATCTTGGGCTAATGTGGCTTTTTATAACAGCAATCATCACTCTGATTAAACAGTACAGCTTGCATTCTGAAAGACTTACAGTGATAACATTGTTTCCTACCTGCCAGTTTTGGGAAGGTGAGCCCAGACTTCCCACATAAGTATTAAAGGAAAGTTGAAACATGATGGACAAACTTCACCCCACTATCTCTGTCCACTGCGAAGACTTTTCTTCCTCCTTATGTTTCTCTGGAATGTTTTGTACACACTGTATATTCACTCTTGTACTCTATCCCAGAGTTCAGAAGCAGCATCTGTTAAGTTCATAAGTCAGATAAATCCCAGTGGAAATCTAACTCCTTGTGGCACATAAGACAAAATGGGTGAAGACGCAAATATAAGAAAGAATGCTTTCAGGGAAATAGTACCACAACACAGGCAAGGGATAAGTCAGAGCAAAAGATATTTGGACATATAGGTAGACGTACTCTTTCTTGATAGGAATGTTGTACCAGGCAGTTCGATGATAATGCCTCTCCCATCAAATATTTATCCCTGCTATCTGTCATTCTTCAAAGTTTTTCTTTTGTTTGCAGCTCTCTTCCATCAGACTACCAGTAGTATGAATTTCTTCCCAAACACTGCTTGTCATGCTTCTTTTTGAAGCTTCTGATGTGACACAGCTCTAAATTTCTTTTTTTTTATTCTTTTGGGGGTGGAGGTTAATCAACAGATTTCAGATCTTTGCTATTAAAATCCATCAGACAGCAAATGAATCGAAGTAATCAGACAAAACTGTAACTTTGCAAGAAATTAATGTCATAGTGTTTTAAAAGCAAAATCCATTTACAATTGCATTTCAAGAAAGAACATATCTGGGCCATTTATTTCACTGTTGGTAATGCAAAGCATTACCTTCCTGAGACATGCAGCAACAAACACCACCTATATGGCATGTGCAGAACGTAAATGTAAGCACACATAATACGTTTAGAAGATACAGTGTTATAGTGTACTTCTCAAGAATTTTTGGATGAAAGTTTTCTATTTTTTGTAGCTTACCAGTCACATTCAAAGTTTTAACTGTAAATAAATGATCCATCTGGTTACACAGATATCTCTTGTTAACTTGTCCTATATCAGCAGCAAGATGCTGACTCCACCTTGTAATTGTCTGTTCTACAGAAATCTGCTGCTCTTATAACAAATCCTCCATGGAAAGCCATTACAGTACAAGGCTGAAATGCATTCCACTAGTGAGGAACAGTATTTTCTAAAGATGGTTCTAGAAAGTGTGATGCTAGGAGAAGCGGAATCCTGTGGGCTTGAAGACCCAAGGAGTTTTTCCTCACCAGCCTATTTTCCACTTTTCTACTTTGTGGGTGTCTCCACAAAGCAAAGCCTGTATCTCAAACATGCAGGTGCACATAAAACAGAAGTGACTGGCTACTCAGAACAACACAAAGAGAAGTGCCTTTACTGACTCCCACAAAACCACCAGCAGTACTCACATGTACACCATGAGCAGTCCCACCTGTTCCACTCTGCTGCACCAGTTGATCACGACTGAAGGTCACCATTTGATATACACCATTCCTCATCATCCTCTTCCACAGGCAGCAGAAACAGGTTTCCATCAGCAGAACCCTCCACTCCCAGACACTTACTCCATTCAAATTCCTTATGAAGATATGTGTTTCACTTACTAATCACCAACTAGTTGAGTTTGAAGTTTGCCAATGAAACAAAAAGGCAGTGAAATTCGCATGCACTGAGAGAGAGAGAATAAAAAATTAAACCAAAGTTTAATACAAGACCAGGCCAGGCTGAAGTGCAGACACAGGGCTCAGACAGAAAAGCACATTCATCAGTAGCCGGCTTACACATAGTTAAACACTTTTATTCCCTCTCTTACCCATTCTCCTAATTCACTTTGATATCTCCTTTCCCTGCCTCTGACCCTCCACTTAAACATACCATAATGTTTCATACATTCCTATGATCCCCTTTAAACACAAAACAAAAAGATTTACACAATTTCAGAAGCATCCTGAAGTGTTCTGTCACAGGTTTACTCTTTTCATGAGGCCCATGATAATCTTCTTCCACCTTTTTTCGGCTACCAGCTTCATGACTGAGAAATAAGTATTAGGTTGTCCTTGGTCAAAAAAATAGGTAGTGAATGTTTAAAATGCCATGGCAAGAATGATAGGTGAGTGCCTGGAACTGTTGACTTGCACCATTTAATTTATTACTCCGTGTGCCACAAGGAGCAGAGTGAACAATATTAAAATTAGTGAAAGGGCATGGTACAGCTCATTATCCACAGGACATTTCAGTTTTTCCCTGCAGTACAGTCTTTCTGACTAGTAACATAATTTTGGCTGGAGTCCCCCATCCCAGGGGCTAGTACAAGATGTTGTTCAATCTGGGATTCAAGAAGTTGTTGCAGACAGGTTGAGCAAATTAAAAAAAGTGGTGGGTCTCGACCTGCTGGGCACCACCTGTCTATGTCACACAAAAAAGTCATTTGTCTCCCTCCTGCCCTCATTCCCCAAAATAATAATCATCTCAGGACATCGCCAGCTTCACAGTCCCAAGTATCCATGGGTCAGCAAGTGCACTCCTCCAACAAAGCTGTCTTGACCTCAGACCATTGAGAACATGAACAGCAGAGACATTCTTGGAGTGACCAAAAGGCCCAAATGCTGGTGCTAAACTCTTTCTTGATGAAAAACTGCAGTTCATTCATGTATCCAGCAGCCTGTTTTGCCTTTCCAACTTCACAGTACAGCCTGCTGTTTACCACATCCATCAACTTTAACTGCTTGAAATTCATCCACAGCTCTCAGGAGATGCTACGCACATGGATCCCAGGCTTCCAGTCAAGGACATAAATTGTTTTCCCCTCTCCCTCTTGCTAAGCAATCACAGTCAGGAAGCTACGACAGGGATATAACTCTCTGTAGTCATGCCCTTTGCAGGGCCTGGCATTTGGGCTGTCCTGTCTCCTAGCAATGACAAAATAATGGTAGACAGCTTAGTTCAGTGTCATATGAATTCCCTGCTGTTTGCTTAGCTCCCTACCACCTATTTGCAGTCTATCTTGGTAATAAGGAGTTCATTCCTGCTTTGCAACAGAAGCAAAAACAAATCTGGACAACTTTGAAGTCCAGATCAGATCTTTTCATCTTTTGGATTTATTATTGCTGTTCTTGCTTCGTTTGTATCATTTTTCAAAGCCAAGTATTCACTAGCAGATGCTCTCATTACCCTTTGTCACAGTGTGTGATTTTTCAAGTCACCTTTAAAGTGAAGTCTTTAGAGCTGAATGTCTGCTCTCCACCCACCTGCAAACCAAGAGCCAGGCTTACCAGATGGCCTTGAAACAGGCTGCAAAAAAACACAAAAGCTGTATTTGTCAAACTATTAAGGAATTGTAAGACCCTGGGTCAGGATCTGTTTGCCACTTCCAGACAGCAAACAATGCTATCGCAAGGGGCAGGAGCTGCAGTGGCACCAAGTATGAATGAGCCTACTTCCTGCATGGCTGCCGGCAACAAGGGAATCTGTATTTTCAAACTCTGATGCAGACAAATCCCAGTAAATGGCAGACTGCATGGAAGTGTCTCATCTCTTCTTCAGCCTGATCTAGCCTAGGCTGCTGGGCTGAAGCCTAGAAAAGATTGCCATTTCACAGAAGCGTAACTGAGAAGAGGTGAGTCGGCCTCTCCTTCTTTGAGGCATGCACAGGATTATATCTTAGGACATATTCACTAGGCACCTATCATTCTTTAACCAGTTGAGGAGACAGTGCATGGCAGTCTCATGCACTGGGACCATCTGGGGTCTCTCCTGGGCAAGAGTGCCTCTGCACATTTAAAATCAACCTCCTCTTTGGAAGTCCCAGTTATGTAGAGCTTCTTATTAAGCAGACTTTGTTTCTAGCAGCTTTTGGAAAATACTCCAGTGATTTGTTTCCTGTGAACTACAGCTATCAGCCCAAAGATGGACTATAAGAGAGTTCTTTCTTGTGCTGCAGGGTCTGACTGATTTAGAGTAAAAACTAAGAAATACAGCTAGTCCTCTGCAATGAGATTTTGGGCCCCTGCTTTGGCTTCTTCTCTTTGGAGAATGCATGGAATCATAAAAAAAAAAACAACAACCAAAAAACAGACCCTAATCCCATGGCCAGTGCAAAGTGTTCAGTGTCAGTGCAGATAATATGTGAAGGCACATAGTTTTAGCTCAG
>VYZS01103962.1:0-39922 GCA_013400695.1 Neodrepanis coruscans
TAACATCCTTGTAGGTAAGCTCATGAAATGTGAGTTAGATGAGTGGTAGTGGCATACATCAGGGACTGTCTGAATGGCAGAGCTTAGAGGGTTGTGATCAGGAGAGTAGAATACATTTGTAGGCCTGTAGTCAGTGGCATTCCCCAGGGACCAAAAATGGGTCCAGTCCTATTCAACTTGACAATAACCTAGATAAAGGTTTGCTGATGCTACAAAACTGAGGGGAGTGACTGACATACCTGAAGGCTCTACTGCTATTCAGTGGGACCTTGATAGGCTGGATAATTGGGCAGAGAGACACCTAATGAGGTTAAACAAGGACAAGTGTAGGATCCTACACTTGGGAAGGAATAAACTCAAGTATCAGTAGGGGGCTGACCTGCTAGAGAGCAGNATAATATCTGAGCCATAAATAAAAGATCTGTGGAAAAAAAAATTGATCCTTCTGCTTCTTTTCTATACTCCTCACACATCTTACCATCAGAACATCAGACCTGGTTATACGAGTGTGTTTAGCTCAAAACGAGAGTATTTGTTGCTTGCAGAATTCTGTCACCAAGTTCAGCCACATCATACTCTACTGGTCTCAGGCAGATTTGTCACTTCTAGTGTACAAATTGATAACCTTCTTCCTGAAAAAGAAGGTTCATCTTCCTTCCTGTTCATCTCTCCAGAAATGATAATTAAATGGAAAATATTCCTACTCTTGCTGATAAACTGTAAAGTAAATTCTTTTATCTTTAGTACTTTTGTTTTTTTTTATAAAATATTGATGTTTCAATTCCTCTAGTCTTGGATTAGTGAGTGAAAATTACAACCTCTTTTTTGTTCAAAAATATGAACAAATCTCAGTTTTATTTATCACAATTCATTGTTTGATATTTGTGATCACTCTTTTTTTTCCCCTCTAGAAATCATGTAGAGAGTACAGCTTTGAAAATGTCTAACTCTAAAAGGCTGTGGGCTCAAGTTTCTAAAGTCAGCATGATACAAAGCTCTTGCAGACATCCATTCAGATGGACATGGTAGATTCAAAAGTGCCCAACTTCTGAATGACTAAGTTTCCTTCTGCCTGTTGAACTACTTATCTTAAACAATTATTTCCCATATATATTTATTAGAAACACAAACCTTGAAACTAAAGACAACTGTGGTAATTCTGCCTTGACCACGTAGCAAAAACTTAATGATTCTTTACAGTGAAAAAAATATTTTATTCAAAATGGACATCTCTACACCAACCTGAGTCATTGGATGCATATTGTGTCAGATATAGAAGCCCAGTAGGTGAGACTCAAGATGGTTTAAACTTCCTGCTTCTTTCAGCTTCCACCATATTCAGATCTAGCATTTGCAGTAACATTCATTGCATGGGAGAACAAGTTGGTCTGAACATGTGCAGGTGTCACAGAACCTTTGTGATCTGGGCTTCTGTAAACCAGAGAACTCCCATTCAAAGCAAAAAATAATGTGTAGAAAATAAAAGCAATTGTTTTCTGGACAAATCAGCTGAATTAACTGATCTAATTCCAATTTTTTTTTTTTCTGGATGATTGCAAAGGTTGATACTGCACTAAACAGAGCTGTATATTTATAAAGATGCAGAAATCTTCAGAACGGTCATTTGTATTACTCATTTGTAAATGAGTACATGCTAGAAGGAAAATGAATATAATTTTTTCCTGGTTTCTTTTAGATGTCTGGTGGAGCAAATGAATATTAATTTGAAACAAATTAAAAAAAAAATCATTCTTGCCTGATGCAGACAATCTATTTTTTCAGCATAATGAAGGGAGTTCAACTCCAGTGGTGTGCAGCACTTGATCTAGAGGAACTACTAACACACCCAGGAGCTTTTCTGTATGCAGAGACACTAATGTTTTTCAGCTCCATACTTAGATACAATGGAAATAGATAGCATATTCAGTTACGCTTATAAAGTAAAAGGTTGCAGAACTGAAGCTCTGCTTACTATTATGTGTGTGATCAAAGGCTGAATTTGTCCTTTATGAATGACAAAGAAACTTATTCTCCTATTTGCTCCTTGTAGTCTAGATCCTTCCCTGTATAATATATATGCATTCCTAGTTATGTGACTTTATTCACAGGAGGAGGATCAGTGTCTTTTTACAAGGGTCTTTTTTTTTTTTCTTTTGGTAGTTCTTTATATCTGCTGTTTGAGATTCCTGAGATTCCTTCATGATAGTATTGGATTCTTCCTGGCATTTAAAAACAATACATTTATATGTTTCAGGTGAAAAAAAAATGATCAGTTCAAATTGTCATTGCCACTTTGGTATGGCAACCTGCTATTCTGGGAGTAGAGTTAACCATCTGCATCTAGACATTTGCATGCTGAAAAAAAAAAAATTGCATAGTTCAATTTACATCCTGAATAAATGAAGGTTGCATCTCACTTGATTCTTATATTCCTGTGAATGAGAACCAGGTCTATACTTAGAATTGTTTTTACTTGAAGCGTCTAGTATCACTGGCATGACAGAACATATTTTAATTAAGCTATCCACAGAATTTCAATTAAAAAGTGTCTTTGAATATGCAATAACTGTTCAAAATAAAAAAAAAAGAACAATTGTAAGGACATTAAAAAAACTGATACAGAAATGGAAAAATTTAGGTCAATTGTAATTCCAAATCTTAAGCAGATATAAACTGGACTATGCCCTTATGAATTCTGAGGCAGAAGTAGCCTATCATGAAAACATCATAATGCAATTAGCAGATGTAGTGACAAACCCATGAGGTTGGACAAACAAGGCAACCAGATGGTTCTCACTGTTCTGCATATTCAATTAACATTTTTTATATTGAATCATAAACTTTATTTTCTGTTATGAAGGACCATAGAATTTAGCCTTCACAATCTTATTCATTGTCAGGAGCTACTGTTCTATATCATATGCACTCTTTAAACAAAATAACAGTATCATATACCTACTCAAAGTAAAGTATATGTGCTGAACCGTCACTAAAAAAAAGGAAGTTCTCTCTTTTCATTTTCATTAACTGTGGAAAATCGATAGACACTGTTAAACAGGGGCCTAAATCTCTGCTGTGCCCAACTGTAATGTGAATGTGAAGGGTCCATTGGTACTGAAATTCAAAGGTTTACTTTCTTTTATCAACTCAGGTTCTCAGGAAATGTTAAAGGCAGTCAATATTTACTTCTTTTCCTTATTCCTATGCATTTTCCATCATTGTGTCACTATTCCTTCTTCCTAATGTTTCATTTCCATTAATGTCATTTTTTTCCCTCTCCTACTTTTTTCCCCCTGCAGGTGGATGCAGGGACAGGGGTGTCAAGTGCACACACAATACACACACACACACATACACATCCCTCCCCCCGCACCCCCCCCTCGGACTCCTTCCCCCTCGCCAGAGTGGGCAGTGGCTCTGCGTCTGCTGCTGCTATGGGGGCAGTGGGTTGAGCATGGGGTGAGTGGCAACCTCAGCACAGCGGTAGCTGCCAGGCCTGAGGAGAGGCTTGACTGGGGCCAGAGCTCAGATGAGGTATGGCCAGGCACGAGGTGGTGGCAGCAGGGAGTGTACAGGGCCAGCCCCGTCCCCCACGCAGCTGATCCCCTCCTCTTTCCAGGAGTGCCCTCCCCCTGGCTGTGGCTAGCGATGTGGCTGGCGCTGGCAGCCACAAGAAACTCTTGGAATTTCCAGGGCATATGAGCTGACGGACTGGTGGGACCAGAACTGGCCCCAAGCTGTCTCACAGGGGTCTCTCTGGACCTAGTGCTACGCAGTGCAGATGTAGATAGATTCAGCTCCTGACACAGAAAAGCACCGAGCGGTGTAGCTTCTCGACCCCTCAGGAAGAAAAGAGCTGTTGACCACAAAGTTTCTCCTCCCCTTTCTTTTCAACTTGGAAGGTTGGTGAGAAAGCATCTGCCTGCGGTCCCTGCCTGGGCTGCATCTTGGCAAAGGTCGTATCCACCATCTTCATCATGGCAGCTGTGACTACAAGACTGGACTAAGAGTTTAAATGAAAAGAGGGTTTTCTTTCTTTTGCTTTTACTAGCATTGTTCTGTGTTCAAATATATATATACATACATACATACATATATATATATATGTATATTTAATAAAAGAGCTGTTTCCTTTTTCTATATTTTTGTGCTCCTTTTTTGCTTTAAGATTTAAATTACGTAATTGTCTTCAGATCAAGACACTTCTATTATAATGATACTTTGAAATGCTTCACCGTGTCATCAGATGTACTATTTTCAGTCTGGAACAACATTTTTTGTTTGTTTAACACAACTTAATTAAAATAGATATACTGAGATATTAGAGTCTGTATATGGAAAATACCAAAATGTTTCATTTAAAATTCTCTATCATTACTTTTTTGCATTGTATGTCAAACATGTTTCTTACTCTAAAATGCAGGTCAGTACAGCCTCAGATGAACCCTGCTTAGGACAGACTTAGGCTAGACTAGGCCTCTTATTATAGCTATTTCTGAACAGTCGTTTCTTTTATGCTTGATTAAGGGCTATGAAAGCTGCTGCTTCTTTTCACAAACATAAAAGAAAGACATATGTAAATGCATAAGCATGCATATGTAAATACTGAGTTCAAAAGGTCCATTAATGAAGTGAAACTCATATGGCTATTGATTCATCTTTAAAGATGTCATTTGGATACAAGTACCATAGACATCTGCATGTGAGGTGAAAATATCCAATGTCAGCAGTGCTTCCTTTTGTATCACATGTAAGTACAGGCATACTTTCAGAGTATATAAACCTGACTAACTGAAAAACTGGTTGACTGAGCTGAAAATTACTCATTTTTTCATGTTTATGGTGCAATTAACAAACCAATCTATTGAGAGAAGAAATGCAATGGAGTCATTAAGCATATAAGTGTGTGATTGAGGGTTATCCATTTCATAAGTCCTTCCAAAGGCTACCAAAAATAAAGATGAGGACTGAATGGTTACTTTTCACAACTGAAAGATTTTACCAGTGAAATGCCACATGGATTTGAGGTAAGGTCTGTGCCATGCAATAATCGATATCATAAATTGTATAATTTTACGTAAGATTGGATGATTTTTGGATAACAGCAAATTGCTCAGGGTACAAGAAGCTGCAAAACAGTCTCAAAAAGCTCAACAGAATGAATATTTCAGTTGAAATTTAAAAATGGTAAATGCCCAAGAGGTTGGGTTGAACAAGATCTAGGAGTCACTGGGGGTAGCTGTCTGAGGGCATCAACGTGGTGCATAGCAGCCACCCAAAAAGCACATGAGAATTATCTGGAAAGAATGGAATATGAAACAGAAGATATAAGTATGAGGCTGTGAATTCATTATGCTTTCGCAGCTTGAATGCTGAATGAACTGTTAGATACTATTTCTTAAAAAAAGAGGCAGCAGAACTGTAAGGTACAGAAACTTTGAACAGGGATGGTCAGAAAAATATTCCGTATCAGGCAAGCTGGACTGACACAGCTTTCAAAGGGGATGCATGCAGAAGAAGCACAATACAGGTTTACATAATTTTGTACCATGTGAAGAAAATCTGTAGGGAATTACTAATTTATCTGCTGTAGCACAGGGTCTTGGAGTCTGCAAAAAGCAGAAGGTTTAGAAAGGGGAAGCAGCACTTTTTTATATGACACAGAAATGAAATTCTTCTATTAAGTAATTTCACAGTTCATGTGGGCCAAAATCATCAAAAAGGGAATAAATAGAAGTGTTAGCCGGGAGAATGGCTTGAAAAGTACCTGAACTGTGATTGGCATAACTTGGAGGGGAGAGGGAAAATAGGGAAGAATGCCAGCACATTTCCTGTTTCTAATACTGTTTTAGGAAAACTTCTGCTGTTGCTCACTTTCAGAGTAGGACACAAAGTTAGGTTTTAGTCTAAGAACTCAGCCTGGTGCTTTTTACATAGATGGTCTGTTACGGTTTCGAAATCCAGGATTGGGAGGGGGTGTGTCTCTACACATGATTTCCTATCATGATTATATTGAAAGCTGAATGTGTATTCAAAACTAGATAGAGGGGAAACCTTTTGATAGAAGAAAGAAAACTCATCTGTAAATCCATTATTGTGCCTGCAGCTGTGAAATATTTAAGATTTTTTTAAAGAATGTGTAACTTCAGATATGATGTTATAGTAAAGGTATTATGTAGAGAATTAAGCTAATTCTGAATGTATGCAAAGATAGTTTAATTTGAATGTGAATCAATTAAAATCTGCTTGTTTGCAAACATTTTTAATTTTAGTTTTTTCCTCTCTTTTTCATTGGAAGCATATAAACCATTGGAACCATATAAAAACACAGAGTGCCTGCTTCCAAAGTTTGCTTTTTTGACAGTACGTATGTTGCTTAACTGAAGAATTAGAGGGAATAATGTTTTCTTTTGAAGTAGTACACAGGAGAGCATGGTGTGTATTCAGATTTCTGCTCTTTCTGATTTCGTGATATTGCTTCAAAGCTAAGCTGTTTACATAAGACAGTGAAGTAAATTACCTGAATTGAGGCTGCAATTCCTGAAAATGAAATTAAAAAGACCCCACCATGAACTGTTGTGTGTGGTTAGAATAGTGTAATTACAGTAGAGGAGAATTTAAAATTGACAAGTCTATTTTATGAAAATCAATTTAAAATTCTTAACATAATTTCATTTCTGTGATCTATGTGTAATGACAATGCCAAAATCCAAATAAAAAGATACAACATACTAATGGAGTTCTCAGGTGAACAGCACCTGAGATTTCGAATAATAAGACTACCTTAGACCAAAGAATACTTCGTAAGGAAATTTTTAAGTAGTGATAAACTTATTTATTTATAAATAAGAGTGTACTAGGGAGTTGTATATATTTCGGATCAGCTATTACAATGAAGATGAAAAACCCATGGTAACAATTATACTTTTTCTATTGGACCATATTTCATAATAAAAAAGCTTTTTTTGCTTTTGATTTCTTGCCCTTGTTTATGAGATGTCATAAAAGAGGAAAGTAATATTTTTTATTTTCATAATGTTTTTGCATTACTATATTAAAAAACTCAGAGGTTTGCAAGCAAGCAACATAAAAAATTCTGCCAAAATATTTAAGGTGAGGCCACATGAATGCAGAGCAGAGTGGGACAACCCCCTCCCTTGACCAGCTGGTCTGATGCCTCCCAGGACACAGTTCGCCCTCCTAGCTGCCAGAGTACTGCTGACTTATATTCAACTTGCCATTGACCAGGATCCACCTGGAAGAAGGAACTGAGCCAATGAGGCAGAAGCAGCAACAAGAGGCGGTCTTGGTCCTGAGGCAGCAGATGGGAGAAACAGCAGCAGCGAGGCAGCACTGGGCCCTCTCACAAGGATAACAGCCCAAAAAACCAGTGAGACTGGCTGGTCCTTCACAGAGTTCTTCTATTGTCCTGAGAAAGTGGTGGGGGAGGGGGGCTAGGAGTGGGGAGAAGGCAGGCATACTTCACCCTGTTCCCTGCGCAGCAATCAGGGCAGGAATGTGCCTGCCATCAAGGGCTATCAGCTCTCCAGCGGGAAGACAATGGAGCCCTCCAACCCCACCCCTGTTGAGGAATTCTGTCTTTGGCTTAGTTAGGTTACCCACTCCCTTCCTCAGTATGCCAGCAACATGGTGATATTGGAAAAATTTCTCAAGAAATCTGACCCATGTCACTGGGCTGATGTTAGATTTTTTTTAGAACTAAGAATCTATACTGTAATTAGGTTTAAATCCTTTGTTTACAAGCAGAACAAGTTTGTTTATGTAAGTCCTACAAGAATTCTCATATTAAGCATTTATTACATTTGGGAAGGATTAGTGATCTGATAACATAGACAGAAGTCAACAAAATAGAAGAACCTGCATAAAACTAATAGGGAATAGAATCAGTTCCCCTACAAACAGTGTATGAAAATTGATTCTGTCTTTAAAAGTGCTGTAAATTTGTATTTGCTCTTTCAAAATGACATTTCAACATTTAATTTATTCACGTTATGCCTAAATGCATAGACAAGACTGTAGAATTTCTAGAAGGGCTTGTGGTATCCTTGTTATGATCTCACAGTTCCTTTGAGAAAAAGACCTACTTAGAAATTTTGCAATGGCCACAGAAAAAAAGCATATTTTTAACAGTTTAGAGATAGATCAAATGCCGCTCTCCATGCAACTGACTGTTCTCACTTTCCAAATGATTGAAAGTCCACCCACACATTTTCTGGAAAGAAGGTGACATTGTTAATTCACAAAGAATTCCTGTTTTGAGCTATAGGCTGTACTAACAATTTGATGGTGCCCACAACACGAGACCTTATTTTTACACCTAAAGCCACTTAGAAATTTCAAAATGGAGTGTGTTTTTTGAGTATACACTTCTAGACTTCTGTTTTTTATTTGTGCCATTATTGTGACTATACTTGTTGACCAGCAGGCTCTTAGTCTCTCTGTCTGTTTCTTACCACTTCCTCAACAAATAAGTGTACCAAAGAAAATACTTGATCCTCTTGCTATCACTGGGCTATAAAAAGAATCACTAACTCTGAATTCATAAATAACAAGCAGTCCTCAGTTTGCAGCTTTGCCATTGCTGTCTAATTGCAATGAGAATATAGATCCAAATTACACCTAAATGTTAACAGATTATTATTATTTAACAGAGTGGCTGGACAGCGGCTAGTCAGAAAGGATCTGGGGGTCCTGGTTGACACTGAACATGAGCCAGCAATGTGCCCAGGTGGCAAAAAAGAGCAAGATCCCGGCCTGTATCAGGAATAATGTGGCCAGCAGGACCAGGGAAGTTATTCTTTCCCTGTACTCAGCATGGGTTAGGCCACATCTCAAGTACTGTGTCCAGTTCTGGGCCCCTCAATTTAGGAAAGATACTGAGATGCTTGAATGCATCAAGAGAACAGCAACAAAGCTGGTGAGGGATCTGGAACACAAACCCTATGAAGAATGACTGAGGAAGCTGGGGTTGCTTTGCCTGGAAAGAGGAGGCTCAGGGGAGATCATACCACTCTCTACAACCATCTGAAAGGATGTTGTAGTTAGGTGGGGGCCAGTCTCTTCTCCCAGGCAACCAGTGACAGAACAAGAGGACACAGCATTAAGCTGTGCCAGGGGATGTTTAGGGTAGACATTAGAAAAAAATTCTTCACAGAAAGAATGACTGGACATTGGAATGGGCTGCCCAGGGAGGTGGTGGAGTCACTGTCCCTGGAGGTGTTTAAAAAAAGACTGGATTTGGCACTTAGCGCCATAGTCTAGTTGACAAGGTGGTGTTAGGTCATAGGTTGGACTTGATGATCTCAAAGGTCTTTTCCAACCTAGTAAATTCTGTGATTCTGTGATTTAAGATATGAATTGTAGGCTTTAATGAGATGGGATGATGGGTGGTAATCACATTGGGAGTGAAATGGCTTTAAGAGTTTTTGCAAATTAGAAACTTCGAACTCTTCTATGTAAAGCTGCTCACTGCATCTGTGCTTAATAGAACATTTGGTGTCATTAAGGTATTAACTTTTGATGCAATTCCTGACATGGTTGCTCATCTCACTGGCCATTTCAAGTAGGAAACTGGAAGTGTAATTTCAAATTTTTCTTCTCAATGTCCATAGTCTACTCACAGTAGATACTGTGAGTACTACTCCATGTCTTACACTTTCAGCATGTTATTCTAGCTGCTTAACTTGTCTAACGCAGGTTGAGGTTCTCGCTTCAGGTTCTCATAGACCATTTCTAGTTTAGATGTGATATACACACTCCTATCCTCTGTCATTCTGGGATAGTGTCCTTATTCCTCACTTAAGATGAAATTTTTAACTGAAGAGCTATTTGTCCGTGCTTGCAGAATTATCCCATCTCTATTCCTCTAGAACTCTGTGAAGCAAAACTGCTATCCTAAATGATAACATTTCCTCTTTTTAATACCTCCATATTTATGTAACCTCTATCATTTCCTGTGTGAACTGCTCTGGCATCATTAACTTCAATAGGCATATATGCATGGACACATGCCAATATTTTGGGAATTCCTAGTCTGCAGAGCATAAGTCAGCTCTTGCTGAGTCCCTGCCTTACATCTATGCTGTTATCCAGAGTTATCACATATTTGTACAGGTTTTTATAATAAATATGTATGAAGAAACTGATGTTTTGCCCAGCTGAGCTAGCTCCTCCAGCTGTGTAGAAAAGGTCAGTGTCATGTACCCTACTGTGGCAAAGGCAATTATGGAACAACAACCTTGAGGATTAAAATGTGAAACTGAAACATTGCTAGCTTTTCCACTGGCCAAATGAACATCTGTACAAGGGATTTTAGTGCACATATATGAAGGTATATCCTTAATATTTTGAAAGATTTTATGGCCACTATCCAACTAGGAAAAACATTTTCAATATTAAAACAATACTTAAATGCAAATGTTGATTTATTTTTGCTGCTAGTCATGTATTATAAGAGGTGTGTACAGAAAATAGGTGTCAATGAGTTTGTATCCGGCAGACAGATTTACAGTTGCTCAGGCAGAGGCAAGCCTAATGCTCATATGGCATTATTGAAGTTTAGTAGCCAATGTATTATCCTTGTATGTCAATAACTCAGATTTTTGTTGTGGGATGAAAATAGGAGGCAACCCTTTAACATTCTTTGTTGGAAGGAGCATACTGGGTTCTCTGAAACATGAGAGAGTTATGTGCTGGGGACTTTTAGCATAGTTCTTGGGAGCAGAGCAAAACTGTTAGTGTTGTCTCCACAAATACTGTCTGTAATGGGAGACTTCTAATTATTTATTACTTTTTAAACTTTTGACTTAATCTCCTCCATTTTTTTTCTAGTCCCATGTGAAAATTGAAGATTCAGTTCACTGTGTGTGTTTCCTTAATATATATTAATTTACACCTTGCCTATTTCAGCGCTCAGTAGGTGAGCTATAGAAGGACAGTAATTTAGCAAAATATACTTCTTACTGTTGTATGGATCATATCTTTCAAAACAAGTGCCTCTGGAAAATAAGTATATACATGTTCAAAGTTCCTTCTTCCTGTACTAACATATCTTAGAGTTAGCCAACTAAAAATAAAACAAAAAATAAGACTGTAGCCTATACCCCGAATATCAAAAGAGCAAAGCATCACACACAGCAGGAAATAAATAGCTGAGTGAAAAACTAGAAATAGTTACAGCATAAATGTTTTTTTGTAGAAGACCAAACACAGACATGTGGGTTTTATATTAAATGTGCTTTTCATTGAGCTTAGTGTTGTGTCTACAATTGTATAAGGTTCTTCATATTGAGTCATATAACCTCTAAAATATTTGTTTACAGTGAGTTATGCTGAAATATTCATGGACAGAGAGAAAGTAGTGAGGTTTAATTAACATGTCTATTTGTTGGACACACAGATAAAATATGAAGAAACACAATAATATCTTATTATGTAGCTTGCAGCTATTGCCACCCTTAGAAGTAATTGAAACATACAGTCTAGAAGTGTCTTTATAACTGCCTCAGGCATCACAGTGTTTCCTGGGGAATGGGAATATGGGTTTGACTAATATTGCAAATATCAGTCTCTCCAAGTAAATAGACTTCAGAGTAGCATTGAAAGAAAAGATAATTAAGCATAAAACTATGATTTGAAAATTAGAGATTCATTGTTCTGGATCTGTTTTTGGTTTTCTCAAAAGTAAAGCCTCTTATCTCTTCATTTTGCTTGTTTTTCAGAAAGAGAAGTGGGCAGTAGAAGTTCTTCCGTCTTGCAAAGACACTATGATACATCTCAGAGTCACAAGGTCTTATGGGAATACTGGTTGGATTGCTTTATGTCCCAATAAAATCTGATTTTATTTTATTTTAGCATATCTTGTAGCATGATTCCCATCTCCACCTGGGCCTTGCAGGGACAGTATAATGCAAAGAGGGATGGCTCCAGGAGATGAACTGGTGTTGCTCAAGATTTTGTAGGCATGCCACAGGCTAATGTAGTAACACAAGAAATCATATTTTCCTTGGCACTAGATTCTTCAGAAGTATAATTTTCTAAAAGATTAATGAAGCTTTTTATCCTCCCCTTCTGCATTTTAAAGGCTTCTCTTGCATGTTCTACGTACATTTCTTTTGCCGTGTAGAGTGTATTGTAAAGGATGATGATAATCAGCAAAAAAGCAGCAACAGTTAGATCAAAAAATCTGAGGCGCATCCTGTAATTAGTTGAAAAAATCATACATACAGTATTGTTATCATATCTTCAGGCCTTTTGAGTATAAAAGAATGGGCACCTTTAGATGAAGTGAATGTATATGTGCATGTCTTCACCTGCTAATGCCTGCTGCACAGTTAAATTTAGTATCCTAGTAACAGCTGTCCATGCCTCTTTCAGCAGTGACATGCAGTGAACTTCTAAAGGGCAGATTTCAGCAAGCTGAATAAAAAGCAGCAAGAAAGGGCAAAGTAAGAAAATTAGAAAAAAAAGGCTGCAGGCTGTTTTGTGATGTTTTTTTAAAGAAATCATTAGAGCCAATAATATTTGCTAAAATAGTAGCTAATGCTTGAACACAACAGGTTTGACTACAGTTCAGAAAGAAACTAGAAAGACACAAGGAAAATCAAAGAAGGAAATCTAAAGACAAAACTCTAAACAAGAAGTTCTGCTACTGTCTAGTAGCACTGTTTTACATATCCTAAAGGACTGTTCTGTGTGCATCTGGTTAAATATTGGTATCTTTAAAATATAAAAGTCTTTGTTGTAATTTACCTCTAGTACAACCCCTCAGTCAATGTCTAGTCCAGTCCAGGTATGAACTACAAGCAGACTTTGACTAGATATGACCAAATTCACAGAGGTAAGAAATTTCTATCATTCCAGTAGGAAATCCTGCATTTCTCACCACTCTCCTGTGCTTTCAGTGAATAGCAGCTCTCAGCTCTGAGAGAAGTACAAACTGCCTCCGCAGCAGAGCTTGAGCCAATGTTTTTTCTAGTGGAACCAACTCTGAGAAGAAATATCCAGTGATAGATGCTTGGGCCTCTCGAAAATTGGTGATCTCACAATTGATCACAGATGTAGATTGTATAGAAAGTGCCTGTGCTTGGGAAGTTTTGGGTGTTTGCAGAATGTGAATTAAATACTTCAGATAACAGTCTTGTGCTTCCACTCGGAAATGCTTGTTAAATGCTGGCCATGTTTTGCAGCACCTCCAGACTGATCACAGGTCAGATTGCATTCAGGTTTAGAAGCAATGTGCTCATTTATTCTGCTGATTTTTCAATGCCACAGGTATCTTGACAGTTTCTCTATAGCACTGAATAAACTGGGCCTACAAATGTGAATTAGAAAGTGAGGCTTCTGACCTCTTTTTTTCTCTATGTTTAGGGAGACCACCCTTGGAATGGACATTTTCTGATAAATTTGTATGAATCAGCCTGGGTGGGAATTTGTCCTGTAGTTGTGCAGAAAAGCTGAATATCAATTCAGTACATATATTTATTAAATTTTTTCCTGTTTAACTTTTTTTACTAAACAGTTCATAAGTTGCCAGCTTAAATTCCACTTTAAATGTATCTCTGTAGGACTATACTTTATCTGTCACTGAGATTTACATTTCCATCTGAATTATTTTGTTTCTCAAAAAAGCATAAAGTCTGATAGAGACTCATGTCTTATTAACTAAATATGCTAATTATTTTGTACCTTGCTTATCTATTGTCAGCTAATTTAAGGGGGGGACTTACTCTTTCAAAATGCAAACAGTTAGGACACAGAAAAGCATAGGTACTTTGTTTAAAATTTCCAGGAGAAGGATGTATTTGTGATCTATAACAGTGATAAAACTGGAATGATTCAAAAGGCCTCAAAGAAATTTACAATGTAGTACAACAATTATTGTAGAAAATTCATGAAGATATTTTTTAGATAAAGCTATGAAGAGCAAATATATTTTAATGGAACTCAACTTTTGTCTTTTTTTTTTTTTGACTGGACACCTATAATATTAAGTTCTATGTTTAGTAAATTAAAGTGATTTAAATAGAGGAAGGATATTTCATCAAATAGGTCAACTAAAATCTATTTTTTGTAATGTGCAACTTTTCAAAGCTCATCTAGAAAAGGAATTTCATACTGAGCTTGATTTTTATTTCCCAGCTTTAAAAGGCATCTACAACAGAGTATAACTTGGAGAAGTATAACAGAACAACAGCAGCTGTAAAATTTCAAATCACTAATGAAGTAGGTTTATTTTGGCTGAGTAAATGCAACAACTATTGAACCTGAATTGTTATCGTTATAGAATTGGATTTTAAATTTTTTTATTTCCAGTTCATAGTATTAAAATATATCTTTTCATAATGTAAATAATATTATCGTCTTAAGCTTGAAATCTGGTAGGATTGCAGCACTTGTAACGAACCAGGGATCTGCCTCTCACACAGAACACCACTAACAACATCAGGAATTACAAGGGAAAAGGAAAGGAGAGATTCTGCCCAACAACAATCTGTCTATCCAAATAATTTTACAGTGAAGGGTGGTGAGTCAGATGTGTGTCTGAGTCAAAGAAGAATAGTGTACTAACCAGTTCACTCTAAAAGACTTTAATGTTTTAAACTATAGAAAGAAGAGATTATACAAAGTAAAAACCAGAAGAAAAATGCTTTCCAAACTTCGACAATGTCTGATATCCTGCAGCACATCTTTTCAAATGCTTCAGGCTCTTATCTGTTTGAAATATTGAAAACACTGAGATGTGAATGAAACTCAGACAAATAATGTATTTTACTAAAAATTGAAAGACTGACTTGTACTTGTGGCTGGTGTTACAAACCTCAAAAGATTAATTTTTACCATACCTTGATGTCGTGGTTTTACTACAAATTTAGTGATTTTGACAAGAGATGTCCGAGAGAAGCCACAGACACACCCCAAAATGAAGAAAACACACAAATGTCACAGTTTATTTCACACACAGAGAAAAAATCGACAATAAAGTGCAAAAAACCCAGACAAATTAAGCTTTCCCAGTGCCCGTGTTGGGGTGAGTACACTCTAGGGTAGTGCTGGTCTCTTTCTGGGGCTCCCGGAGAGACACCGGGGTGATTAGAGAAGGCCCGTGACCGACCTGAGGACCCCCCAGCAGCGTGAGCTTCCGCTCGGCTTTTTCTGAAGAAAAACACTCAAGACAGTTAGAAACCACAAGCCTCCCTCCTCCTCCCTCTAGGCCCCCGGGAAGGGATTTCAGTGCTGATGGAAGACATGTGGTCTTTTTAACCCGGGCAATAGCTGCAGGTAATCACCAGACCATNCAGGCTGTCGCTGCTGCCAGTTCTGCCGCTCTGCGGCCGGCGTGTGCCGCTGGCATGCGCCGCTGGCGCAGCCTTGGCGCCGGCCACCGGTGCAGTCCTGCCGCCGGCCCTGCACCATTCACGCTGTCGGTCCACGTGCTTGCTGTGCCGACTCGCGGCCCGTGCCACTCCCGCCGGCCGTGCCGAGCTGAGCGGTGCTGGGCTGAGCTGTGCTGTGCTGCTGCAGGGCTGGGCGGCAGCACAGGCGTGCAGCACAGCGGGACAAGCTGCCGTTCCCCGTTGCCTCCAGCCGCGCCGCTCCCACTGGCTTTTTCCGGGATTGGTTGTGTCACCACACTGGATGCCTCTTGGCGCCCGCTCGGCACAGCACCGTGCAGCCCAGAAGCCCCAGGCTCAAGCGATCTGTCGGGCTCAGCCTCCCTGGCAGCTGGGACCACAGGTGCGCGCCACCATGCCCGGCTGCGGTGGCTCGGGGTCCATGCCCCCCTCCCGGGACCCCCACAGGCCAGTGAGAGCCCACCGGATGCCGCCCGCCGCAGCGCGCCCATCGGGCTGCATTTGGGCAGGCCCCGGCTCCAACGTGCGGGCTGAGGGCCCACAGCAGAATGGGGAGGGGGCCAGCCGAGCAGCAGTCCCCGCGCCGGCCCGCTCCCCCCCGACTTGCCCTCGCAGGCGGATGCCCAGGGACAGAGGGGAGGCAGAGGGGGGGGCCCGCCGAACTCGCACCGGCGACCGTCCCCGTGCCCGCCTGTCCCCACCCCCGGCCAGGGAAAAATGGCTTTTAACGAACCTATAACACTTGATTATAAGAAATCAGGAGTCAATCCTATACAAAATAATTAATACCTGGAACACTAGGTAGCTCAACACTTAGGAACTAGTTAATGTCAAAGAACTGTTCACATTGAGGGAAGGTCTGTTTCTGTATGATATGGAAGTCAAAGGAATAGTTGTCTAGGACCTTTCATATATATATTATCAAATGATAACCTTAATAGATTTGGGAGACTAATTGAAAATATTTTGGACTGAGAGTTTTATGCTTGAAGACTGGTTATTGGTATTCTCCATTGTAATGTAGAAATTTAGATTGGCAAAACTTTTCAAAACCACCTGTGTAATCAGGTCACAATATCTAATACTACTAATTAGCTACTTACTTGTACTGCAAATAAGTTCTATTTTGTTATGCACCTTGTCTCTGCAAAAAGGTTATTCAGACATATTCTGACAAGTTTTACAATAGTGGTCAAGAGAATACTCTTCTATTTTAGAGCATTGTTGCTTCCTATGTATAAGAGAAAAAGTCTAAAAAATAAAATTTTATTTTAATTTTTTTATTTTGGGGACTGGTTTAGATTCATTGAATTTTCATCCTTCTGCTGTTTCAAAATTACTGTGAATGAATATAATAAATAGTAAGCAATGTAATTTTTGCAGCAAAATACTTTGACAGGATTAGTTTTATTGCAATCTTCTGTTCAAGAAAAGGGTGCTTTTTGGCTTCTTAAATTTCAGAGATTTTTCTTCAAAATGCCATAGAAGTAAAATGTGTTATCACAACATAAGAGTAGCTGAAGGCATTCTTAGCTGATGCGAAGATTTAAATATACAAAACACAGGCTTCCTGGAAGTGAAATGAAAATAATTAGTGCAAAAAATTAAAAAATACTGCTTTCAGGTTTCATGAAATGTAAATATAAATGAAAAACATGATAAGACATATTTGCCTTTCTGTAGAGATGGTATAAGTCACATAGGCTTTAAGCATATAGCAGTGAGCCAGGGAGAGAAAAGCATCCTCTAGTACTTCCTGAAAGCTAACACAAATCTGAATGTGCTGTGTATCTGTGCTGATGGGAAAGAAGGACAGAGGGAATTGGGAAAGTAAATCAGCAAGGTGATTACTGAAATCTCTGAGTGCTTATTTCAGTTCTTGGGCACTGGAATGGGCTGCCTAGGGCGGTGATGGAATTACCATCCCTTGAGGTGTTTAAAAAAAGACTGGATGTGGCACTTAGTGCTGTGGTTTAGTTGATAAGGTGGTGTTAGGTCATAGGTTGGACTTGAAGATCTCAAAAGTCTTTTCCAACATAGTTAATTCTGTGATTCTGTAATAATAAAATCTGTAATGAATCAGAGTACAAGGACATCCAGCAAATTTCACATGTTGAGCAGTGGACAGACAGCAACAGATACTTAAGTGCATCAGAAAAGAAATGCAGAGATTCTAATAATTCCTGTTTTAGAGACTTTCTGAAATGGATGTTTTAGCCACATCTTGGAATTTAATGAAATAAATATTTTTTGCTTTTAACAACATCAGAGAACAAAACAAATAAAACTAATGATTTTTCTCTTTTAAATTCTTATTTTTTCAGTTGCATTTCAATCCTGAAATCTTTGCCTTGATAAGTAAAGCTGACATTAAGGATTAGAAAACTGTTGGAGGTGTTGCCAGATAAAGTAAGAAATTTTTCGTCTAACACAGTAGTAGAAAACCTTTGTAGCATTGGTAAAACCATGGTATTATTGCAAAAAGAAAAAAAAAGTTGTGCAAAAAAATAATTGTACAAAAAAATTGCTACCATTACAATCAGTCTCTCTAATTGTATATATATGGATTTGAGATTCATATGTTGGTGACAGTATTTTCTGAACTGCTCTTCTCTCTCCATATCTATGCTGTTTCCACCTTGGGTAACGGAAAATAACAGCAAAGCCAAATAAAAAGTTCTTTCCATCCTTCTCTGTTGTCTTTATCTAGATTAGTCTCAATGATGGTGAAGCAAAGGGATTTTTTCTTTAATGACAATTTCTTGAGGATTTTGTTAACTCTGTTGGTAAGAGTTTAGTCTCTCAGGAAACATTGTCAGAATGCATTTGCTTGTGTCAAGTACCTGTTCTGGTAGTTTGTGATCACTGGGCATGGACTAACAACAAAAGGAGAAGGGGAATCACAAAATGAGTAAAATTGGAAGGAACTACAGTGGGTGATCTGGTACAACTTTCCTGCTCAAGCAGGGTTCTCTCAGAGCACATTGCACAGCATTGTATCCAGATTGTTCTTGAATATTTACAGTGAGGGAGACTCCACAACTTTCTTGGCAACCTGTTCCAGTGCTCAATCACCTGCACAATAAAGAAGTTCTTCTTCATGTTCAGGTAGAACTTCCTGCGCATCAGTTTCTGCATGTTACCTCTTGTCCTATTGCTTGGCATCCCTTAGAAAAGCCTGGCTACATCCTCTTGACACCCTCCCTTCAGATACTTAAATACATTGATGATGTTCCCTTTCAGTCATTTACCAAGGCTGAACAGGCCTAACTCTCTCAGCCTATCCTTATAAGAGAAATTCTCCAGTTCCCTAATCATCTGCTGGACCTGTTCCAAGAGTTCCATGTCTTTGAAACTCAGGAGCCCAGAAATGGACACAGCTCTCCAATGCAGACTCACTTGGACTGAGTATAGGGGCAGGATCATCTCCCTCAATTTGCTGACAATTCTCTTTCTAATGCACCCCAGTATAACACTGGCTTTCTTGGCCACAAGGACACTGCTGGCTCATAGACAGCTTGTCCACCAGGACCCACAGGTCCTTCTCTTCAGAGCTGCTTTCCAGCGGATCAGTCCCCAGTCTGTGCTGATACATAAAATTATTCTTGCTCAGGTACAGGACCCTGCATTTGTGTTTGTTCAATTTCAGACAGGTCTCTGGCCATTTCTCCAACCTATCAAGGTCCTTCTGAAGGGCTGCACAGCACTCTGGAGTATCACCCACTCCTCTCAGCTTTGTCTTGTCAGCAGACTTGTTGATTTGCATTAAAAAGTTAAACTATACTGGGCCCAGTCTTGAACCCTGGGGGACACCACTAGTGACAGGCCTTTAACTAGACCCTGTAATGGGGCACTGATTATGACCCTCTGGGATCTGCTCATTGTCCACTTATCCAGTCCACACTTCCTGATTTGCCTGTGAAGGTGTTGTGAGAGACAGTGTCAAAAGCCTTGCTGATGTTGAGGCAGACAATATCCACTGCTCTCTCCTCTACTATGATGAGGTAGCTTTTCTCATTGTAGAAGTCAATCAAGTTGGTTAGGCATGATTTACCTTTAGTGACTACCTCTGATGACCCTATGTTGGACATAATGAGATCTTTTTAGCTAAGGAGAAATGTATGTCAATCTGAACACCTGTGTTTGTATGTACGAACACACACACCAAAAGACATCCTTCTTTTAAGTAATGGGATGAGATTTCTGTGTTTATATGGGACACTAAATCTTCATGCTACCCAATGAATTTTAAGGGCAGTGACAAAACAGAAGACATCTTGTTAAGTAGAGCTCTTAACAGCAGTAAAATTATGATCCCTTTTTTAAAAAATTTTTTGGTTCAGCAAAAAAAACCCAACAAAATGGACATGAAATTTCCACAACCCCCTGAAATTCCAGGGGCTGATATTTAGGCTTTTTTAAAACCATGCCTGACTAGCCTCTATATGTGTCCAGTCTTCTGAGTCCAGGAAGCCCTTTCATGGACACTGCTCTCGCAGAGAGAAAACTCACTCACGTGTAAAGTGGACTCCCCAGTGTGGATAATGATCTGATTCAGGAAAATGGGCAGAGCTATGAGGGGGATGCTAAGTGCTAGGAGTATCTCAATGGCAAGCAGAGGACTGCCTGTGCTGCAGTGTGCAGATCAATGGCGTTAAGTATATTTGCAGGTGTGTAATAACTATAGGTGTGCCCAGTGAAATAAGGGTAGTGTGAGCTGGGCTAATGTCTAAACAAATGTAAAACAATTAATCAAGAGCATTAATGAGTAAGAAATAATTTATTTAAACATATATTGTACACGTATTTCCAATGGATTTGTAAGTAAGTAACTACTTCATTTTATCACTAAAAAAGGCATAGTGTCAGTTGTTGAGAGGGACTTGAAATAGAAGCAGAGCAAAAGGGATTTTATGATGCCTGAAAAACAAACCAACAATGGCAATTGAAATGAAATTCTATTTTTTCTTCTGAGGCACTAATATTTTTCAGGGAAACCAATTTTGCAAGATATAGGAAATAAACCCAGGAATTTATAATAGAAAATGAATACAATTTTAGTTCTGGGTGTTGTGATGTTCACTTCTTTAATGTTATTGATCAGAGCTTGCTACATGGAAACTAATAATAAAAAACCTAACTCAGAAACAGCAAACAAATTAAGCACCAAACCCGGTAAGTTGTTAAAAGGCAGTCTGTCTTATACCTCTGCTAATATTTCAAGAGTATTCTGTACGTACCCATTACTACTGAGAACTTAGAAGTTTATGAGAACCAGCTGCTGAAGTGGGTTGAGCAAGTTACTTGCAATCAGTAGAGAGATATGGAAAAACAGGAGACTGACACTTGCTTTCCAAAGCTACAGAAAATCGTCTGCACTGGGCACTTCAGGAAACAAAAAACCATAAAAATCCAGTTCAAATCGAGATTTTCATTGTTAAAATGACAAAATACACCTAGTAGCCGTAATCATAGGAGATTATGTTACTGTAGTCTCTAGATCATATGTGGCTATTGCAGGTGGATAAGGCCATATAAACTTCAGGATCTTTCTGGTAAGTTTACTTTGTTTAAGGCAGTCCACAGCCCTAGAAATATAAATCTTCTGTGTAATGATGCATTAGATCTGGTAGGAAACTTTTGGTATCAGTATTCTCTGTGAACATCAATGAGCATCTAAATATTTGCCAAACAGCCTCTCAGAAAAAAAAATTGTCTAGAAGTATGGTTTTTTTTGAGAGAGTAGGAGTTCCAAGAATTTAGGATGTGTCTTTCTAATGTGTTTTTATAGATATATATATATGCTGTAACAGCAATTATAATACTATGTTCTACAAACTGAAGTTAAGAGGCCCTATCAGAAAAGTTCTTCTTTCAGTAATTTCATAGGGCTGAAAGATTGTATACTGCTTACTAAAATTTAATATCATATGAGAATATGCAGTAGCTGTATGTGTGGTACTGTGTGGTGTGTGAAACTGGAAGAATAATTTGATTTGGAAGTGACTACTAAATACAGATTTTATTATGGGATAATGATTTATGGGCAGGCAAACAGTATAACTGGGAAGCAAGGATGAAAAAATAACTAGCCCTTAACTCACTGTAAAAGAATTCTGTCTATTCAGACTGTCTTTGATAGCTTCTCAGATTAAATGGAAAAACCTTTCCCCTGTCTCAGTATGGAAGCCATTACTAATAAAGGATAATTCTACTTTTAACAAGGCATTTTAAACTGTTTTTGTTTCTGCATACTTCTTCAAACTATAAGTTATAGCTAAACTTTTACTATTGGTGTGTTCAATTCTGCATTACCTTTAGGAAGTCCTCAGAGAAAGCTACTGCTTTTGACTCCATGGTGAAACAAAATAAAATACCTGTCAACATGACATTCATATCCAGCAAATTCCCTAAGATATTGCTGATACTTTTGGTTTCTTCCAGTGGCATGCAGGAGCTACTGGGGTGTTATGGCAGTGATTTAAAAGGATTAGCTTCACTCAATTTCTACCCATTGTGTCTGAGGGGAAACTTAAATGAATAGCCAAGTTGGTTCCTTGCAAATTTTCTCTGATTCAGTGGGAACCACACTTTATTTACCAAAGTCTGTTTTGAGATAAAGTTTTTGATATGCAGAGCTGCAAACTTTTCCTGCTGCTCCAGAAAAGCCACATTCTTGAATGGCATATTTTGTGAACAACACGTTGCCTAGTTTAGTATGTAGCCTTCCTTGGGAAGGAATGATTTACACATCAAAAGCAATGGAAGATATTAACTGTGAAGTGTTTTTCTTATAAAAGAAGTCATCGAGTCATCAGAGTCTGGTTTGTAGCTACTAAAAGTAATAATATTTTCGGCGAAATAAAGGTTGCTACAGAGGTCTGGAAACTGGGTGCAATGTTAGTTAATCAGAACATTATAATGTCTCTTACATAGCCAAGGTCATTCTAGTGCAGAGAGGTAAGCAGCTCCTGCTTTACTGACATAGCAATTGAAATAGACAAAAACACAAGAAAAAGAGAAGGATATCTATATGTTGGTTGATTGTGTTTGTTGTCTTTTTTAGTTGGGTTTTTGGTTTGTTGGTGGTTTCATTTTTTTCAACTGAATAAGGTGCAAAGATCAGTCTCAGTTCAATTCATGATTCAACATATACAATATTTCTTCTATGAGTAGTTTTGTTTCAATAAAGCCTTGGTTTTTGAGGCTTTATGTTTTTCATTTGAAGTCTGCTATCCAGTTTCAGACCCTAAAGAGGAATACATTAATTCATTTCCTAACCTAGTTAGAGAGCTGGAAATTTTGTTTTAAAGAGAATTTTAAAATAAATGTCTGTAATTCATGCACTTCCTAATATGTGAAATTCATGAATTGGGACAACTAGTACTCAGAAAATGACATAAAAATAGAGATATTTTTATGAATACAAACCTAACTCTGTAGAAATATACTGCATTACGAGACCTTGGAGTTGCATTAGAAAAATGTTGATTATTTTATTATTAAAAGCTTGTCCCCCTTAAAATAAAAAGGGCTGATTTTGTTAAAGATAGTCTTTATATCAGGCACCTTTTTCTGATTACTGGATTAAAAAGCCCCTAAAAAACATGAAGTAGCTGACTGTATGCTTATATACTGCTGAATGACTACCAAAAAAAAAGAGAACAAAAGCTTTTTTCATGACCCATCTTATCACAGAGAAATTTCTTGCATCATGTAGACATTTTTCTTCCTTCCTGTATTGCAGAAGTCTTGTGCATAGAAAGCATGATATTTGCTTTCTTGTTTCTTTTATGATTTTATTTTTACTTGTAAGGTCATTCAGACTATCATTATGAATAGAAATTCTCCTGAGCTCTTTGAAAAGGACAAGAATGGAGCGATATGCCAAGAATAATGGATGTCAAATGTTTCCTGTAGCTAAGATAATTCTTGATTCCTCCACAGTTTAGAGTTGCAGCTTTGTAGACCTCATCCAGTTCATAAACTTTCATATGTCCAGAAATTCATGTCCAGTCAGGAAGATTTCATCTAAGTTTTGTATACATATGTATATACATATATCTCTCTATCATAGATTTGATAGTATTTTTTCTTGCTTCTAGATTTCTGCAAAAAAATTAGCAGATTAGAAAATACCAAATATTTTAATTTGAAGGGAAAGAAACACTCATAAAGCATATTTTTGTATCAGTCTTGGCTCCAGCAATACACAGTGAAGACTTAAACAGTCTGACAACATAAGTGAGCAAGAGTGTATAAATGCTAACACCTATCATGTGACAATATACGTTCAGGCAGAATTCTAAATAAACCTATTCTACCTTGGAATATCTCATTTCGTATGAATTATGTTATCTTCTAAATATGAAATATCAAGAATCTCAAGAAACATGATTATTTAGTTCCAGTAGATGTCATGAAATGTTATGAAAAACACATACATTGAATATCCAGCTCCCAACATATTCTCCTAATTCACATTTGAACTGCAGTGTGAGATAACTTCTACTCATTTTATGCAGTAGTTCTCACTCAGAGTTTACCCAGAGCTCCTGATAAATGAAAAAGCCTTCAATTGTCACTCCATGAAATGCTCCCTTTTGTACCTGAGGGCAAGTAGATATTAAAGATGAGGTGGAACATGATGATACATCTGGAAGAAAGAAGGTACCTCCTTTCTTTCCCCATCTCACTTCACTTTATCACAAAGTTTGTCCTTCCATCCAGAGGACAACATAACATGGTGACACTGTCTCAAGATGTCGTGTCTTCTTCCCACATTTTAAGGGGTTGATACTTCTTTTCTGTGATTCATGTACAAAAAAGAGTACTTTCCCTGGCAATAGCTATTTAAATCTGCTTATATCAATGCAAATGTAGGTTTTGGTATTTCTTGCAAAAGAAAAAAAGTAAAACAAAGAAGAGTGCTGTACTCTTATAAGAGCTGACCTTTCAGACTTAGATGATAAAGAAAATTATTAAGCTGAAGATATTTTCTGTATGCCTCATTTAAAACAAAATGAGAAATTTTGTTGAAATTTAGTACATTGTGGTGTTTGTTGAAATTTAATATNCATGATGATACATCTGGAAGAAAGAAGGTACCTCCTTTCTTTCCCCATCTCACTTCACTTTATCACAAAGTTTGTCCTTCCATCCAGAGGACAACATAACATGGTGACACTGTCTCAAGATGTCGTGTCTTCTTCCCACATTTTAAGGGGTTGATACTTCTTTTCTGTGATTCATGTACAAAAAAGAGTACTTTCCCTGGCAATAGCTATTTAAATCTGCTTATATCAATGCAAATGTAGGTTTTGGTATTTCTTGCAAAAGAAAAAAAGTAAAACAAAGAAGAGTGCTGTACTCTTATAAGAGCTGACCTTTCAGACTTAGATGATAAAGAAAATTATTAAGCTGAAGATATTTTCTGTATGCCTCATTTAAAACAAAATGAGAAATTTTGTTGAAATTTAGTACATTGTGGTGTTTGTTGAAATTTAATATGAAATTTAACATATTATATATGTTGTTTGTTTTGTTTTCCTGTGGTGATACTTGCATCCAAAACAATCAAAAGTACTAAAAGCCGCAAAAGGCTCTTTGTCATGTCCTTTCCCACTTTAGCCTGTGCAAGCAATAATCATAGAATCATAGAATATCCTAGAGGATGGCCAGTGGATCAGACCCAGCCAGCATGGATTTAGGAGGGGCAGGTCCTGACTGATCAACCTGATCTCCTTTTATGACCAGGTGACACACGATGTGTATTTAATGACTCCATTAATTCTCAAATATCTTCTGCCATTTTACAGGGAAAATGGTGTTGCAGTGCACTCAAGAAATGTTCTTTTTGTTCATTGAGAATTTTAAAAACTGGTAATTAGATGAAGATATTAATTAAATATCACACTAATTAAATGGAAGGTGGTTTCTAGTTCTACTCTCAATTGAGAAGATGCAGTGCTTGAAGAAGTGGAGTCTGAGCATATCTAGAGTCTAACATTAAGCTAAAGATCAGAGACCCTTGTTTTCTTTCTGTACTAGAGGAAAAAATTAGTTACAAGGATTTCCTTAATGATATTATGCTTATTAAAGTACTTTTTATTAAATCTTTTCATGCTCAGAATTTCTTTAGAGACTAAGACAACTAATTCATTGTGTTGGAAGTGTTTTGATACAGCCTATTGCTTAGCAGACTAAATAGTGCATAGATATCATTCAGGTCACATATAATCAGTCTGCAGAGACTGCATCTGCAGGACTCATAGAAGGTCCCATAAAGAACAGTAGTTTTCTCCTGTCAATGTGTAAGAACAGAAAGAAATACTTCTAGAAAGGGTAATTAGACATACAGGATTTTTTTTGTACGTACAATTACAACATCTTTTACAATGTGCCAAAACTAGATTAAACTTCATTTATTTTGAGATATTTAGCTGAATATTGCTCTGGGTAATTTAATTTGGTATTTGTTTCAATAAGTAACTACTTAACACTTTGCTGGTTAAAGCTTTTATAGAACTTGCAAAAAGCTGGCTTTACTTTCATTTTGTAGCAGCTGGTGTTAAACTCAGTAGATAAGCTTTAGACAGGAAATTTTATTAATAGTGAATATTCTATTTTTTCCCTAAATATAGTTATATCTTCCAAATAACTGATTGAAATTTGGGATTTTTTTCCTCCTTCTAGGCAAAACAAAATCAGAGATATCTCTTTTTTGGAGATTTTGAGAAAAAGGGGTAGATTCTGAGTATTTCCAGTTATGTTGCCCCTAGAATCTTACCTTCAGGGACAGGACTGATACAATGCTCAGTGAGGCACAGATACAAAATCACATGTTACAAAATATATAATAGCTTTTCAGTGATATTCAAATTGTCTTAAACCAACACCTGAAGTTATGGATGGTATTATTGCTCAGATGTAGCATTTCATTGGTGATTACAGGGAGGAGTTTTCTTTATATGCATTTTACCATGTATAGGTATAACAGAAATACAAATGTGATTTTTTTTTTTTTTATGAAAAGAATTATGAAAAAGCATTTTCAGAATGCTGGGGTTTTTTCCTTTTTTTTTTTTTTAATGCTTAGTAACCTGAGTGATCAAGTCTAATAGCAGTTCTGATACAACTATTATTTCCTCTGTGCCTCACTTGTTTCATTAAGCATGAGATATGTTCATCCTGTGAAGATATATCCAACCTCAGGCAAAACTTCCATGTCGTTATTTTGACACAGAGGTTGTTTTAGCTATTTTAAGAAAATGATGCATTGAAAAGTTGAACTTGACCATTTCCTCACTGCCATGTTTTTAATCAGTAGACCAATTGATGGTGTATTTTGTCTTTTTTTCAACCTTCAAATACTAACAGGAGTGTAGCCTTAAGCAAGTAGATGTGTTAGAAGTCTGAGTATCATTCCAGATGTTGCAGGGGTTTCTTATGCCATACATCATAAATCCATAGCTACCATCTTATCAGTAGTTTGTCATAACAACAGCAAAAACTATGAAATCAGTATTTTACTCTGTGTTCAGAGGTGCAGCTATGAACTGAGAACAATCCAATACCTGACTAGCTGAGTTATAGAGGAACTGTTATTTATGCATGAAAAGTTAATGTGTTGACAGCTATAGAAGACATTGTTTGGAGACTGTTATTTACTGTAGTCATGTATGTTTTCACTTACTTTTATTTTATTTAGTCAGAAAATGACAGTGAAACTGCACTAATTCAAAATTCCCTGTGATCAGCCATATTTATAGTATATTCATACACAGATATATTTACTGGATATGGGTATACAGATATATATGTATGGATATACAATGAAAATTATATTAAAATATAATCTATGGCGCAATATAATCTATAATAAATGACGTGTTTGATCAATAAGCACATTTGTTTGCCTAGGCATGAGTAGGGAAAGCAATTTAGGAAATATTTTATTGTTTTTGCATTTCTGATTGGCTCCTGATCATACTCTGACACTTCACGATTATCACTGACATCTTAAAAACACACACTTGGTGGTTGTAAAATGATTGTATACTCCATGCTTCCTTCTCTTTCAAAGACAAGAACCAGCTTGTTGAGTATGAAAGGTTCTCCTCAACAAAACTCACTTCCAGCAAAGGTGCTTCAGAGTTGCCTTAATTTTTACCACATTTTAAAACATGCTGAAGTGTCCATGAAGTTCCTTTGTTTGCCTAAATCTTGATCATTATAGACAAGTGCTTTGTACCTGAGTTCCTGCAGTCAGTGCCTGATGGCTGGCTTCAGGAATGTCAAGTGGAGTGGAACAGAAAAAAAGAGAATTGAATCTGGAAAATTGGGTCATTTTCTTTTACGGAGAGGGCAGTAAGGTTTCTTCAAAAATTTATAGATTAGTCATTCAAGCCAATGACCATTCGAAGAATATGCTGCTTTTAACTGAAGCAAGTCTTGCCTGAATCTAAAACCAAGTGCATAAGGAGGGATCTTGCTTTTTCTAACTCACAGAAAGGTTTTTGTTCCAAATACTTTGAAATTTTCCTTACAAACATTCCACGTTAGCTTTTTTTGTTGTTGTTATCACAGTGCAAGAATACACCCATAGGCACTTTAACTGCTTATATAATCTGTTATTTCTGCAGAATCATTGTGCAAATATGTTTGTTGGTTGCCAAACTCATAAATTTACTTTTCTTGTACTTCTTCAGTGAGATATGTTTTCAGGAGAAAAACCTAATTTCCATTATCCTGCATCAAATTATTTAGAAAAATATATTTAAATGAGGCTTGTTTGGAAAAATCAATTTTCATCACAATAAATTGTTTAAATGTGGGGAAATATTAATTTCCATTAACACGGGTAACAGAAAACCAAAATAGACCACGATGACAAAAACTTACAGGGTACAATTTTTATCCATGCAAAAATAAAATGGGGTAAAAATAAAATTATGGCTTTTTCTTTGACTTTATAGATGTGCTCAGAATTATAAACACTAACCTTCTGTTGCATATTTCTTGTATATACTTTATTACAATTTTTTCAGCCAGGTATACTGTGGATTCTCCAATGAGAATGAATAATAACTGTTTCATGTAGTACATTTCTAGAAGCTGAGAAGAAACACTAAATTTAAAAAAAAGACAGGTGTTGATGATTAAATAGGAAAAGGACAGGAAAGTAGTTTTCTTGCTTTATTTGCCCAGAAATGGTTGAAAGACAAGTTTCCATGCACAAGTTTTTCATTGTGTACAAGACAGTCCCAAGTTTGGATTTCAGGAGTTCAAAGTAGGACAAAGAATTACATAGACTTCATAGATCTGGTCTTTCATCAGATAGTGCCCTAATGAAAAAGCAAAAACATGGTGACTGAGGGCAGTAAATGGAACAAGGCCCCCATAAATACAGCTTGAAAGACTTCAAAATATGTTATTTTTCAAAAATTTGAAGTCAGGGTTGGCATTTCCCTCAATGTTTGGTGCTTCAGATTTTAGAAACTGATAAAGAGCAATTTAGTAACTAATTAAATCCCTCTTTCTGTTCCAGTCTAAACACTGAAATGTTGAAATAATGAATTATGAACTTCATTCAGCTTCATTCACACAACACAGGTCTTTGGACAGACTGCATAGTTCTTCTGGCAGGTCCCTGCTCAGGATCTTTCTTTAAAGAGGTCCATGTAATACTTTGCTTGTGGTCTGGATTCAGGCAAATCTTCAATTGGAATTAATTAAAAAATTATTTAAAGAAGTTTATAAGATACAGTCGCAGTAGTAAAGGTTTTTACTTGTAAGCTTGAGGGGACTGATGTATTTAAGAATTTATCATGGTTGAGTATTGATTTGTTTTCATGTTTGTATCTGGGAGATGTTGTGGGTTAGAAAATAAAACCGTTTTCCTCCCCTCCCCCCATTCCCCGCCGGCTGCAGGCGCACGGGGCCGTGGCGCTGAGGGCTCCGGCATCACCGGATATGCACTTCCGGCCTGTGGGGCCGGCGTCGCTTCCGGTCCAACCCAGCGCTCCCATGAGCAAGCGGGGGGTGGGGCCCGGGTGCTGATCGTCCAATCAGAGGAAAGCCAGCCCCCTGGGGGCCATCTGCACGTGCACAGAGAGGGGTCCCCTATAAAAAGGGGAGAGCGGACGCCATAGCCCTCTTTTCGGCATGGAACACCACAGTAGCAGCATCGCTCCCCATCCCCGCATGCTCCTGCATGCGGACGGACTAGCGACATGGCAGCTACAGCGCGGTGTGGATTTTCCAGGGAGGGTGGACTGCTTCTTTCTGGATCGTGTTTTCTTGTGATTTTTCCGGGGGTGGACTGCTTCTTGGGGGGTCCCATTTTTCTTGTGGTATTTCCTGGGTGGGCGGATTAGTGATTTCCGCGGCCATAGCCCGGTTTTAAAGGCCACATCTTTCCATCAGCACTGAAATTCCTTCCTGGGATTGGGAAGGGAGGGGGGCTTGCGGTTTCTAACTGTCTGAGTGTTTTTCTTCAGAAAGCCGAGCGGAGGCTCATGCTGCTGTAGCTCCTCAGGTCGGTTGCGGGCCTTCTCTAATTATCCCGGTGTCTCTTCCAGAGCCTCCAACAGAGAGAGCAGCACTACTCCAGAGCGTTCCCATCCCAACACGGGCTCTGGGAAAGCTTAATTTGTCTGTTTTGCACTTTACTCTCGGTTTTCTGTGTGTGTGAAATAAACTGTGTTACTTGTGTGTTTTCTTTCTTTTTTGGGTATGTGTGGCTTCTCTCGGACATCTCTTGTCAGTACCACGCTTTTTAGTGGTAAAACCACGACAGAGAACAACGGGCCCTGTCTGCAACATTTACTCAGAGCTGTTGACCTGAAGACCACAGAATATTTTTTCTTTGGAATCCTGCTTCTCCATCCACTACTCACTAACATTGAAGTAAGTAGATGTAGTCCAAGGTATCATGAGAGTTGACTTATGCATTCATTTCTTTTATGTTGTAAATTAATGAGAAACAAAAGGGCTCAGGAATTAATACCAATATTTCTAAAACACAGATGCAACAAAAAATGGTACTTTTGTCTAAAGCTTCATTCATATCGGACTAAAACCATTGATATAACTACTAAGTAGTCTAGGTTCTCTCATTTTCCCACCATTTTCCTTGTATGTAAATGTAGTTCAGACATCTTTGCTACAGAAATTTGCAGTTACACTTGTTTTTTGAGCTTACCAGTACCAAGATATTTCCTTCCAAAATAACAGAGCTAAATTTAAAAAGATATGTGACACTCTTCTCCAAGTGGAAACTAAAAAATGAGATAAACTTACCTTAACAAAAATATTTTCTTTGTGTGTTGAAAGCATTATTAATGAGACAGTGGTGCCCTAAACAAAGATACTGGAGCCTCTGTTAAAAGCATGTAATGGTTTGTTTTAGTTAAGGAATGTGTATTGTATTGACACCACAATTAAAACAATGACAATTCCTCCCTTCCCATTTTTGACAATATTGTGGGAATGTCATCTGAAAAAATTATTAAATGCTCTAATGAGAAAATTCTGAAAATTAAATATTTCCATCAATAGAGTGAAGTTATTAAAAATTAGCAGTTATCAACATATTTTATTATCATCATTTAGCTGTGAATAAATTAAGAAAACATTTATCATGAGATAGTGCAAAATCAAGATAACCTTAAATAACTTAGAGTTGTCAAGTAGAAAAAGACACTGATGAGTATCTCCAAGGAAGACATCATTAACTGGTGATAATTAGCATTTCTATGGAAATGTGGGCTGAAATCTCCCACCTACATTATACTAGTAAATGAAATTTTGCCTGTAGCTACAATTGTCCTTTATTTGTATGATCTCTGGAAGCAGCATCTTTAAGCAAGCTGCCTACTTCTGATCTTTCAGTTGTTCATTTCCTTGCTGTTTAAAAGGTATAGAGATACTGTGCAATTAACAACCCAAAGAAATTTCCAGTGTTGCTGAACATCAGATGTGTTTGCATGTTAATGATGCTGCTATGAGCATTATAGCTAAACTAAATCTTCTTCAAACTCCAAATTTTATAAATTGAATGTATATGTATCATTTTAGACAGTGATAAAAAGCCTTTGTCAAAGATCGAAGTGACTCTACATTTTGTCATATTAGACTTTTGGGTGATGAAATTGAGGAGAAAAGGGAACAACTTAATAAACTCAGCAGTACCTGGGGTTTATATTTCCTTGCACCTGGATTGTATCTAGTTTTGCTGCTGGCCAGAGGTACGACCAAGGACCTAAATTTAAAATAAAGTTAATTTCATCTAAGATGTATCAATTTTGGAATAGCTCAATTTAGAGACACGTTTTATCTCTCTAGATGAGGAATTAGTTCCCAACATGAGTCAAGTCTAAAGGCCAAACTTGTAATGGTGTTTGAATAGTTACTTGAAATTCTTGAATACACTTTGTAAGCAATAAGGGTGTAAACACCTGCTGGTCTAAGTGGTTACACAAGACTGTATGAATATTTCTGTGATTCTGCCTCCTGACAGTTTTGAAAATCCAGTCACAAATCTTTTGATTGGATTAGGTTATTACCATAAAAGTAACTAATTTCAGAAAAAGTAGGCCACATGCCTATCTTTATGTTTATAGCTAAATGGGAAAGAGGGCTGCATTTATACCTGAAGGATTTTATGAGCTTCTACTATGTTGGCATGTGTTTGGAAGGAAGAAAGGCTAGACAGTAATATAATATTTACAGTC
This sequence comes from Neodrepanis coruscans, assembly GCA_013400695.1. Lineage (NCBI taxonomy): Eukaryota > Metazoa > Chordata > Aves > Passeriformes > Philepittidae > Neodrepanis > Neodrepanis coruscans. The sequence goes on from VYZS01103962.1 coordinate 32,111, forward strand.
TAAATCTTTAGAGCTCCAGATCAGTAAGCAGATTTGCTTACCCACAAATATGCCTATGAAATATGAAGTTTTGCTTCAGCAAGCAGTCTTGAAGAAAGCACATAAAAAACTGAAGTACTCAGAGATGCATCAAGACTGAGGCACTGTGTCTCCAGGGCAGTAAGAGAAATACACGTCTTCTTGTTACATCTGTGCCAAATATCCAGCATCTGCTCTTACATGACAGCAATCCCTTTGCAATAACTTTGTGCTGTCCTCACACATTAAATAGTCATTAGATGAAATTCTTAAAAAAGCATGAGACGGAATACAGCAATAAGCTTTGTCAGATTTTCATTTTTTCTTTTATGTTTCTAGGGTTTAATTTAATCTTCAGACATGAGCAACTGAAAGATTATCCCATAATTTCCCAACATCAGTTGAGTAGCTCTGTGTAGTCTTTTAAAGCATCTGGATTTCTAAAAGGTTTGACTCTGCTTTTGACTAATGTATGTGTCAGCATGAAGCCATCCAGTGGACTTAATTTTTCCCTGTTCATTTTCATAAAATTACATGTACTAAAATCATGTTAAAGGGAAAGAAACAACAGGAAAAGACTTTTACATATTTCTTTAACAAATGTGCTTGCATAGAATCATAAAATTATTTAGGTTGGAAAAACCTAAAAGATCCTAGAATCCAACTGTTAACCTGAGGGGAGACCTTATGACTCTCTAAAATTGTCTAAGAGGAGGTTCTAGTGAGCTGGGAAACAAGGGATAGGAAAAGAGAAAATGGCCTTAAGCTGCACCATTGGAGGTTTAGATTAGATATTAGGAAAAATTTATTTGCCGAAAGAATTGTCAAGCACTGAATGGACTGCCCAGGGAAGTGGTGGAATCACTGTCCTTGGATGCAATTCAAAGGCATGTAAATGGCTTAAGGACACAATAGTGGTGGACTTGCAGTGTTAGACTAATGGTTAGATTCGATGATCTTTTCCAACCTAAAGAATTCTGTGACTCTACAAACAGATAAAAAGATGTATCTCACGGGGACTTGTATCTTTACTGGGAAAGGCCAAAGTTAATAATATTCAGGTTCTCACATGTTGCTTGCATAACAATGACACACTTTTGAGGAGAGGTAGGGTAAGCCCTCAGAAACTAGATGTTACTGAGCTTTTTTCTGCTTCTTGTGTGTGCCAAAAGGGTTGTGTCAAAAGACTGTGTCTAGATTTTTGAGACTGTATCTTCACCTCATGAAGAAAGATGGAGGAAGGCAGATCACTATGTCAACAGCGAGGACTTCAGCTGGATGGGCAACAGATGCAGCAGGCAGTGACCATGTTCAGTGGATCTACCCTCTCAATGGAGCGCCTTCCTAGAACAATAGCTCTGCCTACAAACAGGTAGCTGTTTTCAGACCAATATATTTTGCATATCAAAGACAAATGATACTAAATCAGAAGAGTAAACAATGCTATATTAGAAGAGTTAAAACTTTAATTATTGTTACAAGTTTTGTGGATGTGTTAAACTTAGTTATTTTTAAAATCTGTGCATAATTTTTCCAGTTCTCATTTAATCAAAAATAAAATGATTGCAAAATGGCTACACTGCCATAGGCAGTTTAAAACCATGACTTTGTCAGTAGAATTACTTTGTTTTTTTCCTGACATTTTAATTTCACTTTAAATTACATTTTAGTCAGTATTACTCTAGGTTAAACTTATTGCTTTTCTGTTTAGAATTTTTTTAGTGCTGTAGTATCCAAACTGTGCCTCTGTGGTCTGTCTGGTGGGTAGTACAAAACCAAATCCTTTCAATAAATGTTCAGCTAACTTGTGGAGCATAAAGCAACCTCATAACTTAATCATGATGCACAAATGTTGCACCTAGGCTGGCGCAACCCCAGTATCAATACAGTCTGGGGGAATGAACCGATTGGGAGTAGCCTTGCTGAGGACATGGGGGTGCTGGGGGATGAGAGGCTGGACACGACACAGCAATGTGGGCTCACAGCTCAGAAAGCCAATTGTGTCCTTGGCTGCATTAAAAGAGTGCCCAGCAGTTGAGGGAGGTAATTCTGCCGCTCTACTACAGTCTGCTTTAGACCCCAGCTGGAGTGCTGCATCCATGCCTGGGATCCTCTGGAAGAGGGTTAGGCCCAAAGAAGTTGTGGATGTCCCATCCCTAGAAGTCTTCAAGGCCAGACTGGATGGGGCCTTTAGCAACCTGGTATAGTGAAAGGTGTCCCTGCCTGTGGCAGTGGGGTTGGAACTGCATGATCTTTAAGGTCCCTTCCAACCCAAGCCATTCTGTGGTTCTTTGAAAAGTCCACGTGCATGTATTTCTTGTCAGTTATTACAATATTACATAGGATTAGGTTAAAGCTTAGATATAACTGGAATACACCAAGGAAGAGAGAAATTCAGATTTTGAGTGGAAACTAGATACTTGCAGAGTAAATGGCACTGCAGTGACTTGAAGCATCAATTTGAAACAAAAGGGCTGCTTCCAAGATGAAAGAAAATTGCCTTGCTTTTATAGTTACTGTTGTGCTTCTACTAGAGAGGCTCTTAGCTCCCTTGCTGTTCATTATTGGAGCAGTCTGAATGGTCTGACCCAGCGTGGTTACAACCTACTAGACTACTAGACCTGAGATTTTCTAACACAGGAGGCTCATTCTGTTACTTAGCTCACATCTGTGTGTCTGTCAATCTGCACCTCCATCTCTGTATTCTTTTACAGTATTTTCACCCTGGTTGTGTTTTAGGCCATGCTCACTTTGGCTACCTATGCTATGAAGAAACATATTACTAAAAAGTATTTTAACAGCAATTCATTACTTGGATAAAATTCTTACTTTCATGAAGACTTGTGGCTTATGAGCAAATTTGTTATTGAGCATGTTAATGTAGTGTAAATATGCTCTGACTTCTCTTTGACGGTAAAACTTTACTTGTTGGAATTTAATTTCAAATACTTCAAAGCATAAATCCAAGGAAACAGAACACATTTACGTTAAATATATAGCACAGTGTATTATCATTCAAGAATATTTAATTCCTAAATATTTGTTACACTCATACTGTAATGACTGGTGGGAAAGAGGGGACTTTGGAGGGAAAGAGAGATGAAAATGAGCCAGTATTGCTAATCAGAAATTACAAAATTACAGAGTTACAGGACTAAAAGAACCCCCCAAAAGCTAAAGTTACGTCCAAATGAAGAAAGAGAAAATATAACGAATCATTACAGATTAAATGAAAATATATAAAGCATACCAAAAAAAACCCCAAACCCTGAGTCCTTTATGAAAAGCATTAAAACTAGTAATAAATCCCTTTTATGGATGCTTTTTAGATGGCTTTTAGGGAGCAAGAGGAGTTTGGAGAAGATAAAGCTGTAACAAGAAAATTAGGTAATTTTTTCAATCCATCTGTGGCCAATCTCGAGTTTGCTGGAGCTCTTCTCCATGCGTGTATGTGCCTCAAACCTAGATCACAGTTAGAACAAACAATGACAGAGCTAACTGGCAATCAGAACAAGAATAAACTGGTAGGCTGAGGACATGTCCACTTAAGAATTCTACAGGTTATCAAGGATTGAGCAGTCAGACCACTCAGTCTGCTGTGCAATCTCTTAAATGTTCTTCAGTATGAAAAATCACTGATTTTTATGCAGGATTTCAAAGATCTGGAAGAGCATGAACAAATCTGGAGAAGTTCTGGCTGATTAAATGACAGGCAAAATTCATTGCAGATACGAACTGATATATGAATACAAATATATGTTTGAAGGATGTGGATGCTTTTCTCTGTGACTTGGGAAAAGCAGTCCTGCAATTTTTAAATTCAAAAGACTTGTTCTCCTAATGGAGGAATTTTTCAGTTCTGCAGCTAAGGTAGTCATGAGAATATTTATGTGACTCTCAGATATTTTAAAAATGCTGAGGTATGACATATTTATAATAACAAAATGTATACAAGATTACCTTTTCTAAACTAAGTCCTATTGCATCACTTCTCTGCTTTCTTTTCCATTCATATTCAGCATGGAACATCTATCTTTGATGAAGAATTGAAATATGCTTTGTATATAAATATATTTAAAGGGTATTCACATACAGACATGGAAAGAGTAGAGCTATTTCTGCAGTGGTTGCACTACAGTTGTTAAAATAAATCCTTCTTCTCTTTCCTTTGTGAGTTCCTTGGCTTTTGATTTTTTGATTTTTTTTTATGTAAGTGTTAACATATTTGTGACTCATCACAAGGTTTTCTTTAAAACAGCCTGAAGGGAAGGACTCATTGTTCTAATAAAGTCCACATTGGAATTTTAAGATTCACTGACTTCATGGCATCTGACAGGGTAGCTTATCTAGTAGCTGTAGTAGGTGAGGGCAACTGAAATATATTCTTAGCCTTTAGAAGTTTCCTCCAAAGGATCATCTTAGAATTTCTACTAAAGAGGAGGTGAAAAAGATAAGAAAAGTTCCTCATATAATTAAGAAGAAAATTAAAGAGGAGATAACACAGTTACTTAGACTTACTTCTTATCCTGGCCACCTGCTAAGGTTAATCATTTATATTATTCCTGTCTTGGTTTAAGAGATTGTCAGTTAAGTCACAAACCTTCCTGGACTGGGAAGAAACTTCTCCCTCCAATTTACTACAACCTTTGAAATCAAGAGGTTTTCAGGAAAAATGTTAGAGAAAAAAATAATAATTCTTTACTAAAAATATAGAACAAACCAGAACAAACAACAACACAAAAAAACCAGAAAACGAGTCACCCACAATCTCTTTCTCCTTGTTGCAGTTACAGCTGTGGTCAGTAGGTGGCACCTGAGCTAGAAACAATTAAGTTTCTCTTTTCCCCTCAAGGGACTCTGCTTTAGACAGGCGGCAACTCAGCTTTAGTAAAAAACATCTTATGATGCTAATGGAAAAATTTCACAAAAGGAAATCTAACACATGATAATATCGGAGCCTCAGCTAGAAAACATACCTTGTACTAAACAGAGGTTCCAAACAAGAATAAGTGATATTTCTTTCCCTGAACACTCTTTAGTATACCCACAGTAAGACTTTAATTGGGCATCCTGGTCAGGGTTAATGCAGATATTTGGGGTAATGCTAGGTAATCTCAATTTAGCATAAATCTCAGCATAATATTAAGCACTATAGTAACCCAATCATTCTGTCTTTCATGTAATATTTCACAATGCAGTGTACATAATTGTTCTCTGAATACTTGTTTATAAAACAAAGTTAAAAAACAAGCCATCATTCTGCAATAAGTGATTAAATAATTAATTTTTATAACAGCAGTAGCCTCTTTTAATCTAGCTGGTTTGGAATTCAGTATCTTCAAAAATGCAATCTATGCATTCTTGATCACTTTCTAAAATAAATAGAGTAATATATATAATTACCTTCTAGAACTATTTTACTTTTTCAACCTACCTCTCAGCATATATCTCTCTCTCCTTAAATTAGTCTCTCTGCTTGTAGGTATAAACCCTATTACATGAAAGAGAACGTCCTGATTGAAAAGTCTTCATGTATGAAGTGTGTTTTCTAGACTATAAAGTGCTTCACAGAATCACAGAATCATTTAGGTTGGAAAAGACCTCTGAAGTCATGAAGTCCAGCCTTTGACTGATCAGCACCTTGTTAACCAAACTGGCGCTAAGTGGTCACATCCAGTTGTTTCTCGAACACCTCCAGAGATGGTGAGTCCAGCTTCTTGAGTAGACCATTCCAATGCTTAACAACCCTTTCCATGAAGAAATTCATCCTGATGTCTAGTTTGAAGCTCCCCTGGCATAGCTTGAGACTCTGTCCTCTTTTTTAGACACTAGCTGCCTGGAAGAAGAAAGCAACCCCCACCTTGATAAGACCTATTTTCAGGTTCTTGTAGAGAGTGATAAGATTGTCACTGAGCCTCTTCTGCAGGCTAAACAGCCCCATCTCCCTCCACCTGAACTTGATCAGGTTAAAATAAAAATCAACTGGTTCTAGCATTCTCCCTGACTTGAGATAATTTTTTTCAGTCTGCAAAACCTAGGAGTTCTGCAAAAATATTTCAGCTCCAGAAGCCAGTTTCATCTAGTGTAGTTGAAAAGTGCTGAGTTTCAGGGAAGTAGAAGTAATGTGTTGGCATCATAGTTCAGACACTCATTCATTTAACTCTCACAATTCTCACTTCTATTGAAAGTTCATGTCTCTGATCTGGAAGATGAAGTTAGTTAAAAAATGAGAGAAATTTTTGTAGCAAAGTACTCACCTGTATAATCCCTGTTTCCTTATCTGCCAGCACTGCTCACCAGTGCCTAAACAGTACTTGATGGAATAGACAAGAGGATTTCTAACTGACAATTTGATTAGTGAATAGGTAGGTTAGACTAGTACACTCAGAAGACTGCTTCTCACTAAAACCCATATTGCTGAAAAGGATTCTTCTTGACCTAGTGATGTTCTGGCTAGTGCTGGAATGTCCTCCTGATAGGACATTCTCTACCCTACATCTTCATCCATTGATACATTCCTGTAGATAAAAAACCCCTGATGCTGTTATTCTGCAAGACTAATTTTTACAGGTCTTCAAAGAGTATTGTTCTAAAGGAGCATATGAGAAAAAAACCTCTCTCTCCTTTTTTGAAAATTAGACTATAGATGATTTAAGAGATTATAGTATTAAATTTATTGTATTTCACAGATTTATGTCTTCATCTCTTACTTATTTAAACTTGACATTATTTGAAAACATAGGTGAAAACATCATGATCAAATTTATGTATGTACCTAGCCCCGCCTGAGCAGATAATCAGCTTATGTTTAAAAGTTTATAGTCATAGTACTAGTCATAGACTTTGTAGTAAATGTCAACTGAATACAACAAAAGTAGTGAGGGTTCCCTGACTTTTCAAGAAGGTCAGACAGCAAGAGAAATATCAGCTAATATTGCCAGCTAGGAAATTCACAGCCCCATAAATTTACTATATGTTCGAAACACACTATTGTCTACTTGTAGAGTCTGATATATTAAATAAACTAGTGCTGATATATAAATAAAAACACTGTTTTGAAGAGAGAATTTTTTTATTTGAACAAAGAAAATACATAACACCTTAAGACACTGGAGCTTTATTAGTGGGTAACTATATTGTGTTCATGCAGATAATTCATACTATAATAATCAGGAACAAGGCTGAAGTACAAAATCATCTATAGATGATATAGATAGATCATCTATAGATAGATTGCGAAATTTCAGCTGAAGTTCTGAGGTTAAACTTGTATATTTCAGCCTAAGCAGAAACACACAAAAACATGTCTCACAGAGGGAATTGTACTCGAGATTCATGACACATTGATATCTACAGATAGACCCATTGACCAGCAGTGTGATTATTGCCTAGTCTGCTGAATGACCACATTTATGGTCATTGCATGGATTATTTGGTGTGCTACTGTCGTGGTTTTACCACTAGAAGGCATGGTACTGACAAGAGAGATCCAGTAGAAGCAACACACACCAAAAACCCCAAATAACAAGGTTTATTTTACACACACGGAAAACCGACAATAAAACGCAAAGACAGAGAAATTAGGCTCTTCTGGGTCCAGCAGCTGATATAGGAAAACGCTAGGGTAGCACTAGGTCCTTGCCGGAGGCTTCTGAAAAGACACCGGGACAATCAAAAGCCCGCAACCACCCACCCTCCTTTTCCCCAGGAAGGAATACCACTGCTGATGGAAAGATGTGGTCCTCAGCCCATGCTGCTGTTGCTGGAGTGGCTGATCTGCCTGCGCTGCTGCAA